>UELX01001606.1:0-41144 GCA_900480035.1 Eupelmus urozonus | reverse complement strand
CCCCATGCAGTTCACCAGGTTTGATTTAAAAGTTTTATAAGGCATCTATTATCTATATTTACATAAAAGTTATTACTAAAAAAATCTTTCATTTTTTGTAAATATTAAAATTTTTGAGATTTATATACTTTTATTACATATACAATAATAGATGACTTTCATGCTTTCCTATAATTCTTTAGATATATGCGTATCACATAACATTAGAAATGAGATTTTTGGTCAAAAATTGCTTTTTTTAAGATCAACATAATGGGAATACTAATTATTGCTATTATTATACAAACATTAAATAACAATATATTTTAATATAGAACAGATATTTTAAAGTTAAAATTTAACGTGATTTCAGACACATTTATTCAAATTTATGTGTAAAGAAAGCTTCTAGTTTTACTAGAAATAAAAACTTTAATAAAATAAGCTTATTAATTTTATAAATATATAAACAACAAATGAGATTACATAGTTTTGTAAATAAATAGCAATAATTAGATACTCTACACAGTACACAATGCAAAAAAAAACATGCTCAGCTTGTAAGATTCATGCTTATTAAAGTTATGAAATTTCCATGCTATGAAAGCAATTGCCCTTAACCATTTTTTTTTATAAAGAATAAAAATTTTGTTCAATCGAGTCATACCTGTATAAAACATAGTGCTGCACAAGGAAAAATATATCAAATGCAACAGAGAAAAATCCGAGACCGAATTTTGTTGGGTCTCCAAAAATACTTTCCCAGTCATCTAAAACCAAATATTAATTTTATTAATTTCGTTAAATTTTACTCAATATCTTTGTTACATCAAAGATACATCTTTTGTAAAATATAAAAATTTGTTATAAATTACCGTAATTGTACGCGTTCAAAATCATTTGAAGCATAGACAAAATGCCACCAGTAAAGTCCAAGAATATGTTTCCAATACTCCATCCAACAGTAGATTTCCTTTTGTAGTTGTAAAAGGCTTGAGGCACGTATTTGATAAGGGTGATTGCAAGCTTAACATAACTGCAGTAGTAGAGAAAGTCCAGCCACTGGATTACATGTAGGACGGCTAGTATCACGGATATCAACACGAAGCTAGTGAATACACCGTGAATGATTCGTGCCGTCGTCGATACTCTTTGCGTGCCGATCTGTAATAAAATAAAATTTGTAAGTTTATTGTCAAGTCGAAAGCGATGTAAGAAGAAATTGATCTACATTTTGCGTTTACAGGGGAATTACAGTTTAAAAAATCGTCTTTACAAACGAAGATAAATATTGTCTGTCGATAATTAGTTATCATAATAAAAACTTCAAAGAATGGCACAATTTTGATAAGGAGGTGAATTAAAAAATTTCAGAATGCTGATAAATGCTTCATTAGAACGTTAATTCCGCAATCGATTATTTTTCAAGTAATATATATTTTACATAAATGATAAAAAAAAGTACTGTATACATTTGTAATAGCAAAATAATTTATTCTTATAACTTGTTTTTAAAAAAGCATGAAAATCTCACCTCGTAAATGAAGCACTGGAATACCGTAAAAAGTGTCGCAGCCACAGCGTGCAGTGAGAAAAAAATATCGTTCACTTGAACTGGGTTCAGACCTTTCGGATATCGACTAAAATACTCTTGCTGAAAGATGTAATAAATATCATAGTTATTTACTTTATATCAATAATTTAAAAAAATTTTCAAAGTGCATTAGATAAAAAAAATTACCTCTATTTCGGGTATCCAATACAATCCGCAATTAAACAACGCGTACATAACAAAACCGACAATGTTGAGAGATAGATAATCGAAATTCAGTCCTACGACGCTTTTTCGTTTGTAATTGCTGTAGATCTGTGGATAAAAGCTTATGCTCCACGCTAAGAAGTATATCCATCCTACAACGGCACTTACGTGGTACAAGGTATCCGATCTCTCCACTGTTACTCGCACAAAGGCATCCGAAAAACTGTAAATTAAGAATGTTGATAAGTTAAGTCATTGAATATTTTATTATTTATGTTTTGTAAGGAGATGATTTTTGAAAAACTTGTCTAGATAATAGCAAGTTTTATTAAAATTAAAAGTTTTTGGTTCTCCAATAATTTAAAAAAAATTAATTCTTTTTTACGCAAACTAGCGACTTACTTCATATTTTCCAAAAGCTTTAACTGGTCCCGAGGGATGATAATAATTTTATAAAAAGTCATTGTGTCAGTAATAAATTATCCACTACACTAAAAGAATTACAAATCTAAAAAGAAAAACTAAAAATCACAGACTTTAAGCTTAAAACACCGCACCCGCCAAACAAAAAAATATCTAAAATCAGTCTTTCAAGCAACCAAAATCACAGATCACTCCGACCCGACCGGACTCTAGGGGGGAACTAGTCCGGTCAAAATCCCGGCGCGAACTGAACTCCGAACTCGGAGCACACGAGAGTCGATCTCGTGCCGACTATGCGGGGTCACTCCGGAGGGTTATCTCTAGGCCGTCTTTTAATTGCTGACGGAAATCTAATGACAAATAATCCGGCAAGAGCCGAGGAGAGGGGGCAGTTGTCCCTCGGCCGATTTTCCGTTTTCGGTCAGGTCAGAGGACGATGACGTGGGTAGGGGGTATGTAGACTTGGAGGGTAGGAAAATTTTCCGCGCTGGAGGATGAGTCAAGCGGTGGCAGTGGAAAAAAACTTTTGGGACTGTTTCGGGGAAGGGTCGTTTGAGGGTCTGGATGTGGAGAGTAGAATTGTTCGTTGCGCGTTGTTTAGGATTTATTACCGATTTAATACTTACGCTGTGTTATTATCGACTGAAATTCGGGTTAGTAACGACATTTTTTCCCGGTTTGGACGTGCACGAAATGGTTTTACGTAAGCGCGCTATTAGTCTTATTTGTAAACGAAAATTATTTTTACTTGAGATACGAAAAGTCTAGTTTTAAAATTGACTGATATTACTAAATGCCATTTAAGATAATACAAAAAGTTTTTGATAAACTACAATACAGTACAGTTTATTTAAAAAAAAATAATAATAAATAAAAGCTATTCTTCTTACTAGTTATATGTTAACATTTACATTTACATATTTTTTTCCAAAAATTAATATATATATTATAATTGACATCTCTAATATTACGTTGACATTTTAAAAACTACTTGTTACCGAACAACCAAAATAATAACACGACAAGCCCCATTATCAAACTTAACTCAAAGTTTTAAGCAGCATTATATAAGCACAAAATCAAATTGAACTAAAACGAGACAATTCAACGAAAACAAAATCGCCGACAAAAAGCGTGTCGCGCAAACGCGGAAGCGGCGCTCTCCGCTTTGTGGAAATCGTCGATGCGAAGGAAATTTTGCGTGTCTAACGATTTTGTTTGTGTGACTGCGCCGAGAGCGCTGGCTTTTTGTTGTACACTTTTCTCGCGCGAGATGATCTTTTATTTGTGATGCTCGCGCGAGGCGTTTAACGTCCCATTAGGCAGATAAGCGCTCATTAAGCAGGAAGATACTAAGTATCGCCACTCCGATGTTTACTAAATACGAGTAGTTTTCGTTTGGTACGGGTGGAGAAAAAAGAGATTCGTCGAGGTTGATCAACTCGCGTGTGTACGCGATAAGTAGCTCTGTTTTTTTCTTTTTGCTAGACTTGCGGTCGATGCTTCATTTTTTATTAAATTATCGTTGCAGAATGCACGATGCTATGGGTTTCAAAATATTGACTTAAATTTTTGAAAGATAAATAGATTTGACAGTGGCGCGTGTGTGATCTGTAAATGTTTTGGTATATATAAAGTAAAGAAAGATAAACGGTTAATTAACATAATGTTTGTACAACTGAGTTAAACTAAATTAAATAATTTAATCTACAGTCAAGAAAAACGTATTCGAAATTTGTGATTTATCCGGTATTTTTCCATAGTTTTTCTATTGGGGAAAATCACTAATTTTTCTGAGATGGAGATTTACATTGTAGTTTATTCATTACATATAAATAGCAAATCTAGGTCATATTTATTGAAATTGTAGAAAATAATATTTGATTAAATGTTTCCAATAAATGAAATTATTGAGTTTTAAATTAATTTATATCATGAAAAATTTTCCAATGATCAATTAATTTTGAAAAATAAAATTTTAATATTTGCTTGAGGTTGGATAAGGAAAATGCGAAAACTATTTAGAGCACAAAGATAGTGCAGCAAAGGAAAATTTATAACTGACATAATGAAAGTTCTCTATGAACTCGTAAACTAGACTAGACTATTATTCAATCACTAAGAAAGATATCTTCAATGTAAAATTTCATAGCTATAAAACAAATTTAACTTACTCTATTGGTTCAGCATTAGTCACATTTGTACTTATCACAGCATAACCAGGATTGAGTCCATGAACTGTAATAGTCCAATTATATTCATCTTTTTTAGCTAAAAACTGATCAGGCTCTGTTTTAACTATATTGTGTTGCGATTCAAATACTATTTCTGCATCATCTGTTCTATTTTTTTCTCTGAAATTTATATTGTGTAATTTTTTAATGACATCTTAAACATTGAAATTTAATTGTAAATGGAGCACTTGAGATTACAGTGAAAAATATATAAATATATTTGAATGCTTCAAGTATATGAAATACTTACGTGGAGTATAAATAAAATTGACTCCTACTATTATGAAGAACTCTTATATCTTGTACTGATATTCGAAAATCTGCTCTTGCACCAACAGCTGAAATGTGTGAATGATCTCATAAGTTATCAGAATCGAGTAAATGCAGAAATTTAAGTGAAAATCAATTGCTTTGTTACCCAGGAGCAGTGCTATCAGTATGGAGAAGATAGAAGTATCCATTTTGCTAAGTGACCTGAAAATAAAAGAAAATTAAAGTTAAAAATTTGCTTAAATATCTGTTTGTTTCTTTATCACTTAATTCAAAACAATTTAGGAAACTATATTTAAAAAGCTCGAATCATTAAATATTTACATAACTTTTTGCCTAACTAGAAATTAAATTACTCTAATGTATTGTCTGTGGCACGATAAAAATCTTATCTGCTCTTAACGAAAACCAGTGAACTACAACATGTTAGTGGCAGTAAGAGACAGCTCAGATAAGCTACTAAGCGTTTCGCAATAAGCACTTGCACTTGGCGCTACTAGACAATGTGTCTGTTTGGAAGTCCCAGATAACAGCGACAGTTGGCAAATGCAGATTCACTCGATCCCTGAATTATGCATAGTCACACAAGTATGGGAAAACTTGCTAATTGCCAAGGGTAGGAGAAGGAAAGTCGGGCGACTAACCTAAAAAGCTAGCCTCTAACTGATTTCTAATTTCACGAAACGCCAGTGAGTATAGCCGCCTGTTACTTGTCACTGTCAAAGTGTCAATGAATCATGAAAAATTCGCGCTGAATTAATATATAGGGAAACGCGTGAATCAGAAAATGATAAGAAAACAGTTAACCTCAAAAAGATCATATCACTGCAGCCTCTCTCCTAGCTTACATTTTGACGGGATTCCCGTGGCTGTAATTATTAATACATTTTGGTAGAGAGTCGTTGCACTTAGCGATACAGATAATATTTTCATTTCCACTTTGGCCCGCTGGTCGTGAAAGTTTACAGAGGCAGCGTTGTTGTCCTGTGCGATATTGTTGTGACGTTTGATGCGAGACTAGCAGACGACGCGAAATCTCACCGTGCGTGTCTCGCGCTGCGCATATGCGCGTTTGCGGCTGCACATTCGATGTACCAGGAGTACATGATCTTGGCTTTATAACTAAAGTCAGTCGAACGTAATGCGAATTTCCTTTTGTTTTTATTTAGTTGTGCACTGTGCGTTACTAATGTTTGCAAGATTAATGGACGTATCTATTTGTACTTTGTTTCAATTTTCATTACTTTTATTTTAAATTACGCAAATACTGTTAATGAAACTAAAAAAACTACTGCGAGGTTGTGACATGCAACATGAAAAACTTCGTGTCATCGCGCAACTTCAATATGGAAAAAATTAATTAACCAAACTTGAGACATGCGCATAAAGGTATTATTACTTAATATTCAAAGCACTGGCCTAAATTCGAATGCATTGTTTCTCCTAGCTAGCCGCATCTGCGTATCATAATTATTATCGTTGTCACGCCGATAACTGGTGAGCTCCATGGTTCACGGTCTCGCTTTTCTATAAAAGTCCCGTAACCGATGCACACATCACCTACGTACTTTTTATATAGGGCGAGCGTTATCGCAGTTTCCGTAGCTTTTGTTGTTATATCATCAGAGGGAAGCTTAGAAGATAGGGATAGTACGACCACTTTTAATTTTCGAAAAATATTTTTACTAGTTGATTTTTTTTTAGGTCATAACGTTTGTTATTTTTTTTTTTTTTTTTTTTTAATAGTCATAACACAAAAGTAAACACAGGGGTCTAAGTTGTCAAATTTTAGATTTATGCCGGTACAATAAATATGAATACGGATATGGATGTAATAATTTTCATTATTAATTTGTTCTGATGTTATTTGATGATTTCAGATTTACCTTGATTTATTTGATATTCAGATTTAGCAAGTAATAAAATATTTATGTTTTAACAAATATTTATCCAAATTAAAAATTTTATTATTCAGAACTATTGTTTTAAAAAAAAAAAAAAATTGCCAAAATCTCTAAGTTTTATATTGATCTGTACGACATCGATAGCTGAGCATTCTCGCTACTATAAGAAAACACTTGCACCAATTAAAATTACACTTTAAACGTTTAAAAAAACCACGACCTCTAAGCGACAAAAGCGCAGCAAAATAAATTATCAATCATCTCTCAGAACGATTCGGACACAGCGCAAACACTTTCCACGGCAACCTATGAATACCTGGGACCACGTAACCTCCTTTTCGTCCCTTAACATCCCACTTTAACCACTTCTGACCTCTCGATCAAATATTATAATGCCAGACGCGTTCGACGACACGAATGAGAAATTCGTACGGCGATTGACCTGCTATAGCTGACAGGTTTTCGCGCCGTTCAGTCTCGTCTTTTACTTCTTGAACGGAAGGTCGCTTGAAATAAGGAGAAAAAATTTATTGCCACAAGTGAAGAGGTCTGCTTCACCATACCAAGAAAGACTTTTTTATCTTTAGAAACAAAAATTTTATGGCGTAGTAAAATCATGGGATTTTTAGAGATCGGAATGAACAAACAGCTGTGTGATGTTATTATTTCCATAAAATATAAAACTTGATTCGAGATATTTAATTATTTTTCTAATCATCATAAACCGTCTTCCCGCGTCAATCAAATCTATAGAATCCCAACTTTCGAAAAAACCTAAAAACCCAAAACAAAAAAAAAACCGCGTCTCATCCTCGATTCTCCGCGCAACGAACTAATGGCTTCCGCCGTCGCGGCCGAATTTATCATCCTCGGGTCGAGCCGCGCTTGATTCACGATCAACCGGCGCGCGTGCGGCTTCCTTTCTTTCTCCCGGCGAGAAAAGAGGCCAGAGCACGCGCTCGCGAAGCAAGAAAAAATGTCACGCCCGCAGTATCGGCACGCGCGATTTCCCGTGAACGCACTTCCGCTCGGCGAGCGGAACACACCTTATATAACGAGTTTTCGGAGAGGAGTAGCTTATTTTCCGAGCGATTTTTTGCAGGGAGATTGTTTATCGCGCCGTGTTGGGTAATTTATGCGAGTGATGCTGCCGGTTGTTGTGGTTGGAGTGTGATTTAAGAGAATTCACTGATTGGGATTGTTGTGGAGATGAGAGTCGCCGGAAGTTGGGAAGATTTATCGTGGACGTTTGTTGCTGGTCTTTGTTATTTTTATGTGGTACTTGGAATTACTGGGTTTCTTGTAATAGAATATTCTTGTGCAGTAGTAGAAAAGAGTAGGTATACTATTTATAGTCGAAACAACTATTACAAGATAATCTGCTGTTACGTTTATGGTAATGAAGATTAATGAATACATAAAATATTTATTTGAAACAAAAAAAAAACAACAAATTTATTACTGAACAGGTTCTTGAGTATAAGGATGGCTGACCTCCAAACCAAGGAAAAGGAAGTTTTGACAGGGTTCTCGGCTTTTCGAACACGTGATTTCTTGGAATAACGTTTATGTCCGAGTGATCAGATAACCAAATTTTGAATCAGATACTTCAATACATTGATAATGATATGTTATTATTATTTCTGTAGTTTCCCGTGGTAACTACGTAATCCCTGTTTTGATATTTTTAAGAATTTACGCTTTAATGTTTAAACTTTAAACTTGCATCCGAGATCAAAGGAAACTAGTTGAATTCCATTACTTAGATAGATAATACATTTAGGCATTAAATACTAATATAATTTTTAGAATTCAGTACTATAATTTAGCCAAGAAAGTATATTGATTGATATTAAATATATACTGCAAACCAGAAATCATTCGTAACTCATCGAGCAATTAAAATTTAACATATAATCAATAATTATTTATAAATAGTTAAACCCCACTTAATCGCCTGAAAACCGTCTCATATCGCTCTACCGTTAATCCGCGGCGACTCTAAACTCCGATCAATTAGATATAGAGATATCAGCCAGCAATATCGCAAACCGACGACTCAAATCTCTCGCGACGAATCGGATTTGACCAATCGTCACGCTTGGTCTCACGTTATCTATATCGCCGAGTTTCCTTCTTTTTTTCACGTCTCTCTCTAAAAGGCAGTGCGAGACGCTCACGATCACGTGCAGCCGCCGATAAGTCAGAGAAACGAAGAGATAGGGCACATAAGTCGTCTGGCGAGTTCTAATCGCGCGATGTACACTTTGTAGCTCTCGCGAGCTGGTGATAATGTGGGCGATCGGTAGTCAATTAGAAAGAAAGAGAGAGTGAGAGAGAAAGAGAGAGAGAGAGAGAGAGAGAGAGAGAGTTGCGGATGGAATTGTGTTTTCGGTGGTTTTGGAAAGAAGAGTTAATTGATTGGGAGATTTAATGATTATCTGTTTGGTTCTTTTTCTGGTTGGGTTTATGATTGACATTACAGCATGCTGCCTTGTTTAATTAACGAGAGAATTATGTTTATCCAACATTTATTTAGATAACGCTGATTTGTCTAATTAGAATTGTATTTCATGACTGTTGTAATATTCGCGAGTTTCTCATTTATTCCCGGCCTCGTTTCAGCTATTTCTAAACAGTCAATAATATGAGTTACAGCGTATCGTAAATTATCTATATACAGTAAGAAAATATTCACGTGTTTACTCGTAAATTATTTCAGAGATTAATTTTATTATTCTAATTTTAATCAGCGCCGATAATTAAATAACATATTTATTAATCATCTTCAAGACTTTACGATAATTTAATTTATACATAATACATAATTCCATTTAATTGAACCTCTCGACTTCACCGATATTATTTAAACCTCAACCAACACACATCCGGCAGTTCAATTACCTCATGAATTCGCCGTCTTACTCGCCTCAGCACTTGAACCTTCACATTTGCGCAGCAAGATTACATCACAGTAAACCCCAGGCAATCATCTAACCCAAACTCATTAAAGAATCAACGCAACCGAAAGAAAAAAACAACTCCTCTAAAAAAACCCGACAATGAACTAAATGCACCGAACGTCAGTCATTCCAACGTTAAACCTCAGCACCTTTGGCATTTGAAAATTCCAAAAGTGCCTCTCTAGTTGATCTCGCTCGCCTGCACCTTGGCACATATATATCGAGGCTCAAGGCCGCGAGGCTCGCTCGGCCGGCACGAAACTCATATCTGTCGTCGACTACGTCATTATGCAGTAGTCGCGTGCGCGCCGATCTGCCCGACGCCTGAATTAATCAAGATCGGGTGCGTTTGAATTGGGCTTTTTTGCTCGGCTTTGACGTTAGGGGAGATAAAGAGAATGGCGGGATTGTGCGAGCGTGAAAGGTGGAATGCCTGAGCTGGTTTTGCCACTAATGTTGCGGAGAGAATTGTTTTTTAAGTTATTTGATAGTGGGTTGAGGATAGTTTTGGGGAATGATTCGGCTTGAAAGTGAGCGTCAATTGGGAATTCCAAGTGATGAATGGGTTTTATTTTTGCAGATATAGTTTTGCGATGCATTGGGGTATTCGCGATAGTTGAATTAAAAATAATAAGGAGGAAATAGGTAGAAAAGACTGGTAGAAATATAAAGTTACCGTAAAATTTAATTAAGCTGGAATGCCTGAGTGCCTAAATACTTTATTTGTTATTTTTATATTACTGGTAGGAAAACCCATGTCGTTTACAGGAAAATCCAAAGACGTTCCGTAAATTGCAAAGGATATTTCAAGAAATTTCAGTAAGTTTTCCTGTACTGGTAGTAAAATATTGAATAAAGTAAAGGTAGTTTTTAAAATTTTTATATATAATTTTAATATAATTTTAAATACTATCCGTAGTAATTTTTTGAAAACTGTAATACTTGTCAATACTCTCTGTATGAATACTAAAAAAACTAATAATAGCTGAAATAATTCTAAGAATTTCATTTATAATAAGCAATTAGTAAAAATATTTATCTATTTATTACCCACCAGCTCACACTCTCCTAGTTCGATGACCTTCCTAGATCTCCCACCTCCCAACCCCCCACAAATAACACGGAAAATTTTTTGTACACTTCACTTCACTGATAAAAATACAAACCGCCTCTCACGTGCTCTTCAAAAAAACTTGGATTTAAACACGCCGAAGTCGCACAATGTACCCACCTGCTAATCGCTCGGCTCATCCTCTGCAATGCCGACTGTTAAAATCGCAGATAAGGCGCTGTCTTATCACAGGTAGTACAAAAATTCCTTGGCTTCTTCGGCCGCTCTTTGACAATAAACCACTGGCACACGGCTATCGATTACGTCATAGCTTTTTCAGGGCTGGAGGTTGGCTGGTGCGTCGGTCCGCCGGCTCCTGGACTCGGATTTTCCAGCTGGATGCTGGGCTCCTGGAAAAGAGGCCACTGGCTCTCCTGACTCTTGGTAATAGCGCGGAGGATTCAACATTGATGATGCGAGGATTTCGGGTCCTTTGAATGAGAAAATGGAAATTAATGTTTGAGCTGGTGGTCGGTGGTTGGGATGAGTGTGATGATTAATTAGTGTATGCGGCTGTCAACTGCCTTTTTGGTTTTATGTTGGCCTAGATTTAAAGTTACTTTGGTTGTAAATTTGTTAAAGAGAAAATTATTTTTATGCAAATGTGTACTAAGAGCTTTGTACGTCGTTTAAAGGAATTGAAAATGGAAAATTTTTTTTCACGATTTTTGTAATGCTACAATGCATAGCCAATGTCAAAATACTTACATTTCTAGTCGATAACAAGCTCAAAAATTTATGACCGTAAAATTTATGTGCTACATGCAAGGCGAGCATTAATAATTGAATGCTTAAAAACATAAAAACTTTGATGAATCAGATTAAAATGAAATAATTTCTTTTTTAGATTTTATTTTTTATAATATTAAAGCAAATATAAAACTTTATTTAAAAAGTATATATGCACAAATTTTAAACAATAATAATACTGTATTATATTTAGATTCTATTGAAATCAATAGTATCGATTGCAGTAGGATATTGCTTCACAAAAGTATACTATAAGGATCTTGCCTCATACTTGATAATTATATACCACAAGCATTTTTATACTACGAGCATATACAATGTTTCAGCAGAATATTTGTAATAAAATATCTTAAAAGAGTACTCATTGAAAACGGAAAGCAAGTAAATGTAATATTTATGCTCTAATACATTATAAAGACCGTTTTATAATTCTCAACACTAATCTTTGCTAAACAATTTCTAAGTGCAACACACTTCAAAATAAAATTTTACTTAATATCCCTTATTTAAACAAGATCGCTAAAGCAAACTTCTGTCTACCGATTTTTCAACATACCAAACTCCTTCTAAACTCCAACACTATCTAAAACAAATACAGCCAATCGCCCGATAGACCAATCCAAACAACTTCATCAACCATCAAAAAACCACAACACACAAACCATCCCAAAAAACCGGCAAGCCCAAACTCTTTCCATACCGATCCTTCACTCTCCAATCTTCCGCACTCTTCCACCGCCTCCAAAAATTCCTCTATCAACTTGCCCGGCGCGCGACGATCACGATAATGACGCTGCCGCGGACTCGCCTGCCGACTTTATAAAATCGACGCGACGCGTTTCCTTGCCGCACTGTCGCCGCCGCAGCGCCGATCCCCTACTACTACTCCCGTCCGTGTAGGTATACACACGCGGGCAACGCTCCAGCGATCGGCCCTCGATTCGATGACTGATACGGCCTATAGGCCGTGGGGAGCTCCTTCTTTTCTGCCGATTACGATCGGCCGATTTTTTGCGATCGATCGGAGGGGCCGATAAAAGCGGTGGACGTGAGCGATTTTTGGACCGGAGCGATGAGATCGGTAAGGAGATATGGGGATCGGAGTGCGGGTATGGTCGTGAGCGGAGTGGGAAGGGATAATGAATGAACGGGTTAATGAATGGAGTTATATCGGTGATTATGTAAGGGTGCCGCGACGGCGACTTTGTATAGTCGGGTTTGCTGAATGCGAAATGTTTGAGTGGACGATGATAAGCGAGGATCGGCAAAAATTTTGCTGACTCATCTGAGCGAAAAGTTTTTTGTTTGCAATGCCTTTGAGTAATCGCTTTATTGGCTGAACAAGTGAAAATTATAGTGTAAATGATGTTTTTAAACAGAAGTGCTATCGTTTGCTGTTTATAATATAATTCACAATGAGTTTTTTTATAATAAACCGTTGAGAAATTCATAACATGATAATGCATATATGTGGGTCATTAATAAATATTTTTTTAATACATATTATTATTAGCATTGTATATATATCAACTACTATACTATATATGATATTATACTATATATGATTATCTATTACTGTTATACTATATATAGTTATACTCATACATTTTTATTATTGTCGACTATGATATTCCAAGAATCTGAAAATATCAATTCATTGCTATTGCAATTTATTACGACTTTAATAAAAATAGATAGCGAAAGCGCCGGTATGCCATAGGCGACCACATCATCGATCATCGTGAAGTAACAAATTGCTCCATGACAAAGCAAAACTAGATCACTGGCGGTCGATAATTAATTTTCTAATAGTTTCTAAAGTACTTCATTTCTACTCCATAATCCCCGTTTTAAGATCCACTTAATGAATTAGTGTGCCCTGCAAAAATAAATGACGCACGGGAAAAATATGAGAATGTTTTTCACTTAATTTCTTCATGTTTCTTTAGAATTTGTTCCCGTGGAAATAATTAAGATTATTTTAGGATGAATATATACTTATTATTGGCTCAACGTGACATTGTCAGTGATATATAGTTTTAAATAATATTACTTTAAAAGTCACGACTATGTTATACGTGTCGGAATTGGATTGCCAATAATGATAAAAATTTATTTGACTAGAGTTTTTCTCTAGCTGCGGTAATATTTTTCAAACTGATGAGAAAATAATTACCTAACATAAAAACTATTTCAGATTGTGATGACAGATATTTACAGAATTAGTTAAAGTTATTCTGTGTTTTCCAATCTTAAAATAAACTTGAAGAACAACTTTTTACACGTTCACATGAATAAAACAATCAAAGAGTAAATGTAGAAATACATTTCTATAAAAAACAGCTGCAGCTTGTGGACAAACTTAAAAACGTTACCAAATTGCATCGTACTTCGTTTTAATTAAAAAATACATCAAAATTAAAGCTCTAACCGAAGAAAAGTCGTTCCCCACGACTATTGCTCGTAATAAATCAATAAAAATATGTTGACTTTTCCTTTGACCGCAACAAAGTCGCGTAATCGTAAAACTTAAAGCGGGACATTCATAAAACGATGACGAGCGCGCATTTTTTGGCCACTAAAAAACTCGCTCGCGCGGCTCGTTTGACACTATATTTACATCGCCGAATAAAATCGCATGATTTGGCTTATTTGTTTTTGCAACTTTTTTTTTAATCCCCTCCAGCTTAATTAACGTGATCTCTCCGTAGTCGTCGCTTGTTTTTGTAACAACGTGTGTACACGTGCGGATTTGCGCTCGATCTGGGATTATTGGATTTCATCGATGGCTGGGCTATTTTCTAGGCGATTGTGCCCGCAAAGAAGTAATTCCACACGCTTCTGCATCGTTTGACTTTAATCGCGATTGCGCGCTGGTAGATGTGTGTATATACGCAGAGGCGTCAGTTGCATGAGCGCTTGGGCGCGGCGGAATGAAGCTGATCGAAATGAAATGTTCAAAGAAACATCGTCGTGTTTGAGGTCTTATCGAATTTGCACGCGATAAGCTTGGAGTGGTTGATACATCGGAAGAAAAAACAAAGTTAATTGTAAATTATTTTTAAGGATTTTTTTTTAAGGAACAACATGGCTGTTTTTTTTTAAAGTATTGTTTTTATTGTAATAAATTGGAAAAGATTGTTGAGATTCTAACAAATAAAAAACAAAAAACAATCATTGTAATAAATTTGCAAAAGAAGACTTTTATTTGAAGTAAATAATGTTCTGCTAGAGTGTAAATATCAAGAATTAAAATTAAAAGACCACTTGTTATTTTAGTGTCTTATTCCATTCAATTCCTTATTTTTTGTATAATTAACAATATTTTATTTGTCACATTTTTTCTTTTTTGGATTCGACGGATTCGAATTAATATAACAACGTTATAACAGTTGTAAGAATCCGTGTGACGTCATGATTCCTTACTGCAGAGCAGATATACTGCAATGGTTAAAAAGACAATTATAAAAAACAATCGCAACGTCATGCTCAATTTAATCCTTTATATCTTTACAAATGATTGTCAAATTAATAAAAGAAAAAATATATCTCTAACTTTTGAAAATTTGCAAACCGTGCCTAATAAAATTTTTGGTGCAAAATGCTAATAGTTCAAAACTTTTAAGCTGCCTTAATTACTTTTAAACTAAATATATATATTTATTTTCTGTAATATTATTAATTTTTATTTAATATAAAAAATATATATTATTAGATTAATAGACAATAGTAATATTTTAAGGACATAACGCTTAAAAAGTTAGATAGTCTGGAGAGATTACGCGAATGCAATGATTAAAAATATCTCCACCTTTATCACTATTGTCATAGTTGATCGATGAGAAAATTAATTATTATAAAAGTTGAGAGGTACTCGGATAAAATAGCTACAGAAACGTTTGCAAACGAGACAGGAAGCGATAATCATCTTACTAAAATTATTACATTAAACAATAAAATAATCTAGCGCTGATATTTAAGTCGATAAGGATGATCTATAATCTGTCTGCAAATTCGCTAATAAACATCGCGATTACCAACCCACGATATGACCTCGTGATATTTTAAATGTTTGCTCTGTAAAAGTACCAAAATTATCGAAATGGCCAATAAAAGCGATACCGATATTTAAAATTGACAACAGTTTTCAAAACTCTATATTTAAAAATACATTTTCGTAGTTTTATAATCTCAGTAAAATCTGAGATTACCTTTACGATATTTATTTTTGTCAAGTGCTCTGAATGCCAAGTGTAGCTGCACAATGTACTTAACAAATGTTTCTTAAAGGAAACCAGCAGTAAAATTGCACCAATCAATCAGACGTATACTTAATTTGCATTAAACTAACAAATAAAACCAGTCATCCACGTCCTCACCTCCATCATAATTTTATTTAACACCCACATTATCGATTTCCCGCCGCGAGGCACAATAGACCTCGAACGATGTGGCGCCAATCCACGCGCTCGCTCCCGGATAAAATGCATTTTTCAATACTAGTTTTCAATAAAAAGGCTTGCTGTATACGATCAGCGAGGCGCGCCCGCGGATTTACACTCCCCGGGTATTGAATTATTAAGAGGAAAAACGCTGGTGTTGGGGGTTAGTCAATGCTTTATCAAGCGCGTGCTGTAAGATTGAATCGCTTAATAAAAACTTTACTCACACGTGTATTGTGTCATAATGTTCGAATTTGAAAAATGTTTTATTATGGATTTCAAAAATAGCAAATGAGTTCGAATAATCCTGAAAAAACTTTTAATAATAATTAAATTTTGCTCGAGCTCCGTCTAATTGGAACAAAATAATTATTTCCATTTTCCATTCGATATAATTAAAGTAACATTCCAGCAGTCAAACCTTAATTCCGCCAATCGCATCGTTACCCGCGAGTCCACAGTAAAGAAATAAAATGATCAACATCAGCGCTCTAAAATCATTAGCATCTCTCGCCGCTTCTCATCGAGCTTCCCTGCCTACCCCAACCATCGCATCTAAAAAAAAGAAAAGCAAGAGCGCCTCCCGCAAAATTAACACGACTAGGCGCGCTCGCGGCGTATAATTGAATTGGGTCGTTGCTCGTTCGGGGGGAAACTTTGGGTAAAATTTTCCCGAGATTGCGCAAAATTTATGATAATTGCCTAATTAGGCGACTTCTCCCACGGAGAAAGACAGAAAGAGAGAGAGAGAGCGCCTCATTACACTCATTTAGCAACTGGAACTCCGCGATGGAGATAACCTCGCGGCGAGAGAGAGAGAGAGAGAGACTCTAGCAAAATCGACAGAGGCCGATAATTAAGCGGGAGCCACGGCGCCAATTATGTCGGGAAAGAGTTGCGAAAAAAAAAGAGACGAAAGAGGAGAGGGAGAAAAGGTTACGGATTTTCCGCTGATGACAAGGTGTGTGTGCATGCGCGGCAGTGGGACTATCGCTGCCGAGCGATAAAACGAGCAAGAAGCATATAAAGCTTGGCTGGGTCGTCGGTAACTGGACAAATTGGGAGTTTGCTGCTGTAAGGTTCGAGCTGGAAAATGACGTTTTTATGGCTCAATCGATGACGCTAATGGATTGGGTAAGGGCTTGATTGGAATTTAAATGAGCGCTGGGATTTTTGTCTGCGGTTCTCGTTTCGGCTCTTGTTGACGTTGTGGTTTTGAAGTTTGGAGTGTTTTTTTTTCGGATAAAAAGTAATTTTTTGTAAAAATAGTTTCTTTCCCTTGTGTATTATAATTAGTTTTAAACATATTTAGTATTATTGTTTAATAATTAAAAAAAAAAAAAAAAATGCATTTCTAAAGGATAGTTTGCATCTAAGTAATTTTTTTCACTCATCATAAAACTCTACAGTCATAATTAAAAGAAGTAGTAAATAAAACAGAGGGCATCCTTTTCTCAAACATACGAGACATTTAAAATCCATAATCCCGCTTTACCACCTAGAAAACGAATCCTCTTCAAAATTTCACAGCCATACCCAACAACACACCATACGTAAACCGCGAAAAAAATCGCGCAACAGAAAGTCCATCTCTCTCGCAACGAAAGAAAATCGGGGCGCTGGCCCCGAGTCACGAAATAGAAAAGACAGCACAGTTGGCAGGCGAGAGAGAAGACGAAGCGAGCGCCGCGAAAGGGGCTCGAATATAAAGTGAAAGACTCTCGAGCAATGAATGAAAACGCGCGAGGCATTCGCGCCTCTATAGATTGGACAATTGGCCGCGAGTTGAGCCAATAAATTCTCCCCCCTTCCTTGGGTTGCAAGCAGATGTGCCGAGAGTTCGATATCCAGCGTCTTGAATATTTATTTTTCTAGTGGTGAGCTGGCTTGGCTTCTGTTGTGTGGACGATTGGCTGGCTTTGGATGGGCTGATTGAGTTGAAATGGACGGTTTAGAAATCCGGGAAGTTGCTGCGTTGGGAAATTTTTCGAATTGGATTATGTCATTCGGAATTTTAAAAGGATTGAGGAATGTTTGATTAATTTGTTAGGTGTGTTTATGGAGTTAAGGAGATAAGGTAAAAAGGTGTGATTCGTGTTTTAAAAATAATGGTTACTTTTTGAGTTGAATTTTATTCGTTGCAGTTAGATAGGCTGTAATCTTCAACTTAAAATTGACAAGAAGCACGTAAAAGCGTGCTTATCTAATAAGAAATAATAACAGGTGATGAGTGTACCTACCTTCTGAACGTTATACCTGGAAATTATAGAAACATTACGTAATTCAGTTGATGATTATCATAATTACAGGTCTTATTAATAGATAATTTTGATAATAATAGATAACTCTAATATAAAGTTAATTACAGTAATAAACAAAAATATTCATATATTTTTAAATATTTTGTAAAAATTAAAATAACATCAGATTGAAAATAAAAATAAAAATTATTTAGGGTAACAGGCAGAAAAATCAGACGCGCAGAAGGTATAATCTTTGTATATATAATATATTTATATATATATTATTTATATAGTTTTTTACAAGGCACAGGTAGCTTACACACTTATTTTTCCCTTATCGCTCTGTACATCACACGTATCGAGACGCACACGCATAACTATTGCTTTTTACATTCAACCTGAGAGATTACAATATGATTTATCCCCCTCTCCTTTCCCTCCTATTTATATACTCTCTCCTCCCTCCCCTCTCATCTCGTTCTCCTTTATACCTCGCTTATTTATACTTAATTATTACTCGCAGGCAATTATCATACAAACGAAAAGAACTTTCATTACTTTACAAAAGTTTGTCACCTATATATATATTTTCCTTCTCGACGTACTCTCACTCGTCGTGCTCGCCTTTTTGCTTACGTATAACTCATGCGATGATTTCCGGGGTACTCGTGTGTAATAATGAAAATTGATCTCGTGCAATGTATCTCCAAGGACCAATTTTTTTTTTATTATTTTTATCGATAAGGATATATAGCAGCGATTTCTTGAACAATGGTATTTCTAACATTTTTCTTTTACGTCTGCGTATTAACAAAACGACGAGAATTCTGAATTCGCTCTGAAATAATTTTCCTCGTTGCATTTATTCTTCTAATAACGGAAAATTATTCAGAATACGGTAATTATTGAGAAGAAAAAAAAATCATGAAGCCTTTTCTTTTCTCATTTGGCATGGCAAAGTGACTGGCCTAGTGATATATTATCTCGATAAAGTCCGCCGCACTGGACGTAACAACTTCATAACTAAAAATGACTTAAGAAGACGTTTATGCACGCGCATAAAGTGCATGGCAAGGCGAGCACTTACGTAAGCCAAAGTGCTCCCTGATAATAAAAAAGGTAACTGTTAGCGGTAAATCTGAAGTATGCCTATAAGTTGAAAATGCTTGAAAATATTAAGGTCATTAATTTACTGGAAAATCTTTATTCTTTCAGCGATCTTTTTATGAAAAAAGTTCCGGCCTTATCAGTTTCTTCGCGATGTAAAATCCTGCGCGATAGAAAATTCATCGATCGAAACAAGCCTTTTAAATTAATTCAAAATTTTTTCTGCGACATTAATAAGCAAATGATACCAGCTGACCGAAAGGTCGCGTGCTCCACTTTACTAGGTCACGTGGACTCTATTTCAGTAGAGAAGTGCTTTTTAATTTACCGCACTCTGCCTTTAAAACGAATAATCTTTTCAGACTCTGTTTTTAACGCGATAGAAAAGTCTTAAAATTCCAAACGAACGTTACCTTATCAACCCCACCTTTTATAGCCCCATTCATTACGAAAATGACGCTAATTTCAAACCGTCACAAATAGCTAACAAAAAACCTCCCACTGAATCAATCCAGCCACACCGGAAATCCCAGCGCTGACACGATTCCCAACCCCAAACACGGCCAGATCTACTTTTTTGCCTTAATCACGCGTTCGCCGTGCGTTTATATCTGACCTGAAGAAGCGTCTCTTTCGTATAACGGTATTAACACACGCGCGCGTCTCTCTTGAGGCGTCACCCGCGGCGAGAGATGCGACATCCTTATCTCATTTCGCGCGAGCGTTTGAAGGAGGATGAATGGATGGATCAGTGCCGGCTCGGTCAGTTGGTTTCTGGACTTTTTGTTTTTATTTAGGAACGGGTTTTTTGATGATTCTTATTTGGCTAGTTTCATTCATGGGGAGATGAGATGTGGATCTTTTTTTGAGTAAAGTGTTGGTTATTTTGTGATAGTAGTGAAAAAATATGTTGGATGCCGTGGATAAAATTAAATGTTGCAACTTGACGGTGAATTTTTTATAGCGAATTCTGCAATCTTATCGTTTTATCAATAGCGTTAAAACTTGCTCGGTAAATTAAGTAATTTATGACTATCTTAGTTAATTGAAGAATTCCCGTTATCTGATCTTACTGCAACATTACAACGTAAATTGTGTTATTCACTTTTTTAAAGAAAAGAGGAAAATTGATTTGAAAATGTTCTATATTCAAGAAATTTATCAATTTAAATCATAGATGATTTTATCCTCTTCTGCTACAAAGGAGTCACGTCACTATTAATTGCATTATTTGAATTTATAAGCAGAAAAGTCATCCGCTCGACATTTTCATGCCGAAATAACCCAAATGATTAATTCAGATTAAAAACCTACGTAATTATCTCCTATAAAACATTAGCATTCAACGTTTCATCATAATGAAAATTTATTGTCAAAACATCAATTATACCCCGACAAAAGGCGCCAACCGGATTTTCAGCTTGGTCCGCCCAAAAACGCATCACGCGGTCGTTTTCATGACTTTGCGTTCGGAGCGAGCTGATAGCAGCCCGGGCTTGTACGCGTGTACGACTCGAAATTATGATTAATGCGCGCAGACATCCGCAGTAATTTAGAAAATTGCCAGCAGTCGGAGATATATATGCGCTCGTGCGCTCAAGCTCGCAAAGAAGTCGGGTCGACATTTTTTCGAACCGTCGCGGTTTGAATTAATCATCATCGTGGCTTGAAAAGTTCAAATGCAAAAATTTTGTTTCTTCATCTTTATTTCTCCAAAGTTTTGCAAAGCGCCGAGTCAACTAAAATATACTGAGAAATAAAAGTAAACAATTATCTCCTAATCGACACATTAAACATCAAAAAAGAAAATTGCCAAAAGTCAAAGCCGAAGACTCCGCGCGGGGATGATTGGCCCTGATTGTACCAAGCGGGTTGATTGAAAAGGCTCGTGTCCTACAGCAGCTGGCCTCGTTTCTCTCTCTGGTGTGTCCGTCACCATTGAAATCTGGCGCGGACGCGCACACTCGTTATCGACACGGCCGGTTCTTTTGGTCTCGCGTCAATTCGCGGCGGCCGCCCCCGCACGAGTCACGCGCCGGTATTATGACGTGCGGTCGGGGCAAATTGTCGGGATTACGCGGAACGATTGCATCAATCTCATTACGCGGCGGCCGCTGCAGCCTGCGAGGCGCGTGTGTTTGGCAACGAGCCCATAATTATCGGCTAGGAGAGAGAGGAGGGAGGGGCTAAAGCTGGGTTATAGAGCGCGTGTAAGCCGACGCGTTTTCGTGCGGCTTGTGCTAATGAAGTTTTGTAGAGTGGGGAGAGTGGCTGTAGGATGTGTGTTTGGGCGGTGCGGAGGATTGGGATTTTTGGGTTAGTGATTTTTGGATTTGGTTGTTGTGTGTTTTGGATAGTGGAGGGTTTTGCTTGATAAGGTTAATGAGAAGGATTATGGATTTTTATGGGCAATGATGGGATTAGAATTGCTTAATTTAATTGTATTTTGCTCTGTCGAATTGTTCATGAAATTCAATGTACAAGTATTGGATAGGGATATTGGCATTAGTGAACATCAATGCACATTCAGATTAATTTTTTTACAAATCTATATGGAATTGTAAATATTTGCATTATGTTAAATAAAATATGCATTCATTTTCTTTAACTATCGTACCGAAAAATTTTAAATTTAATGAGAAAAAATCTAACAGTGTACACAATCCATAATAATATTGACTTTCAAATAAAAAAAAATGACTAAACCATGCTTTCACGTGATTATTTTATCCCATATTCAAACGGTAGAATTTCCATCACATCGCCTTGACAAATTTTAAGAAAACGTTTTATCAACCGTGACGCCTCTTTTAACTCATCAACCTACAGCAACACGCAGACCGCTTCTTCAAACGCGCTCGACAAATAACTTTTTACCGACACCAAAAACACCTCCAAGCGCCAATTCTATTTCGTAATAGATGAGCAGGCTGCATTGTTTCCCGGCACAGCAGCAAATCGCTTCCAAAGCTAGATTTTCGTTATTGACACGTGCGCGCGCCCGGAAATCATTCCGCTACAGAGATGATTAAGCGCTTGTTTGCCTAAACAGAGAGACTTTGTATATACCTGTCCGATCGATCGCGCTGCGGTAATAACAATAAACGGCGCGCAAGAGGATTAAAATTCCTGGCGGACCCGAGTGCATTATAGTCAACGTTGAAGTCCGGTCTCCGATGATGTCAACGACAGCTGCGTAAGCTGCTTCGTTCTCTAACGTTAACGAGTGCATCAGCATTCGGACATTTAAGTTTTTGTTATTACTCGTTTATCACAACTTTCCGTTACTATCTTATCCCACAAAAATCCCTCGCTCCGCTTTTTCGTAAAACCGAAATCTTACATCCCCACGACAAGAACACCAAAGAAGCTGAGCAATCCACCATCCCTCGCGCGCGCCGGCAAAAAAAGACGATCGATCCCCGTCCCTCAGCGTCGCCCGAGTCGAGAAGAATCGTTGACCCCGATATTTCGTCGTCTTCGGGAAGCTCAGAGGAAGCTCGCTGCTCGTCGCTCTTTGATTTTCCTGCACTCTCGTGACTTGCGAAACCCGCGCGCTATCTGAATTTATACGCGCGTCTTTCTTCTGCTCACCGAGGGTTCGTCCTTACCATTATTTATTTTTGCTGCGTCTCTCCTCGTTAAGAAGGTTTCAATGCTGTGCATGCGTCTTTGTGAGATTCTTAGTGGAGGAGACACGCTGTTTTGTGGAAGCCGCGTTTGTGTAGTATGGGCTGTATTGCGCGCGCGAAGTGGGTTTGGTATTTTCTTTTGTCGATTTTGAATATTGTTAGTTGCAGTGATTATTTGCGTTGGTGGTATTTATGAATGTATAAATAGTAAATTGTTGAACTGATTAGGCTTGAATAAGAAAACTGATATAACGAGGTTACATGTAAGAAAAGAAGTATTACTACATTGGCTACGATACGATTATAAAGACTCTTACCATTCCACGATTACCACTGTATAAAATAAGAAAACAATATTTCATCTTTACAATTACTCTCTGCCTTGATTGATCTTGATTGATCTACGCCCTGCGACTAATCTGTTATTTGTTAATTATTATTATTTAACAAATTTTAAAAGTTTGTATCAGGTTTTAGCCTCGTCTCGATATACAATGCAATAATATATTGAAAAGAGATTGATAAATTAATAAAGGAAATAAAGCCACAATTTCTGGGGTAAATTTAAATGTTCATCTCCACCTTACGAATTTTTTCAACAACTTGCGACTTTAGCTCATTAATATAATTTGCAAAGTTATTTTCAACATATTTTTGAATTGTACCTTACGTGTCTAAATTAAAATTAATTCTCAGTTATTTTACGATATAATGAGTAGTAGAGAACTACTGTCGCATTTGAGTTTTCTGTTTCTCAAGGATCACTCTGTAGATTTGAGAGCTTTTAGAAAGTATAAAAAAGGCGAGCACAACGACGTAAGTAAACGGCTGGTTACTAGAGACGCAATTATGCGGATAATAAACAGAGCCCCGCGAGTGTGAGAATTGATTGGCCTTAGAACGAGGGTTTATACGTGTATGTATATATAATGGCGATTGCTTTGTGTCGCGGTGTGTGTCAAAATAGCGGTATTGGCTTTTTCATTTTTTTTCTTTGTGGGTAAAAAATTTTTTCGACGATTTTACAAGATTTTTTTATGAGAATTATTGCCAGAATCCTGAAATTGCTTTGACAAGTGGCTTCCTTCGATCAATAAGAGAAAGGATCTGCTAATTCAAAATTCGGGCAATAATTCTCATAATTTCGCATGGTTATTACATTTCTTTCCTAATATAACACTATTTTTTTTCGTAAAACGGAGTATTGAACTTTAAACGTTCACTTTCTACACGCTTATCAATTATTACAAAGATACTTATAATTGTACAGTTCAATGTCAATGATACAATATAGACTCTGCGTTAGATTACAATAATTCTTTCATGCGCTCATTCCTTTACTATTTCGCTTTCACTTACACTACACTTGCGCAGATATTCAATGCACTAAGAAGAAATTTTTAGTTACATCGACTGATCATCATTAAATCTATTCCTTGATACTCTTTTCAACCGGACTGCAACAGAATTCCAAGTTTTCATCATCAACGATATAATTAAAAATAACGTTACTGATAGTCTGTAATTTTTTTTTAGAATATGAAGAAATAGACCAAATGACACTGTTGCACAATCTCTTCCATCACTTTTATTTGTAGAATAAATAATCGATACGATAGAGCTTTCGTCATCTATTAATCTCAATTCTTCTTTATACACCGACCGAACAATGTACAAAATGCATCGTTAATACACGCATCTTCATCTGTATCATAAGCGCCCGGCTTCTCAAAATCTCATCATTCTCATTTTATTGCTTATTGCTTGCTTTCGGATTGCAATGCTGAGGCAGAAAAGGGATAAACTTTTTTTTCGTCTACCACTTATGTTTTGCTACGCTCTTTCGTTTAGTGCTGAATTTTTTAAATTACAAAGGACAAATTTTCGTAATGAATTAAAAAAAAAAAAAAATTATGTTATTTGGTAAAAGTCTTCTTTCACTTACAATTGATAATTAGTTTTGTAAAATAACACTTTAAAAACGCTAAAAAAATGCGCACTTCTAAATACTTATTCCAAACGCAGAAAAGTAGGTTAAAGAGAATAAGTCTGTCCAACGTAATTCACAAAACTCAGCCCTATCCTCTCTCGTTTTATGTACACGAGAACGAGAGAAGAGCGCGAAGCGAATCCTATTGTCGCTCGAATTTTCCCGCTCTTTGTCTCACCCTCTCGCGGAGCGTCCGACTAATAGCGACGACGAAAGAATTGCAACTGTGGGAGGGCAGCGGGCGGGGGTAGCGCTCGCGACAGTAGATACAGACGGCTCCGATCAGACGCGCGCGGACGCGCCGAGGGCGAAATCCCGGATCTCGCTCCGGCTCTCCCTAAATTAATCACAGTTACAGCAATTTACATATCGCGTCCATTGTGTCCGTGGAGAGATGAAAGGGAATCGTCTCTTCGCCCTTTTCTTTTTCGTTCGCTTGTTTTTTTCCGCGTTCTCTTCTCCTTTCTACCCCCATCGGCTCGCCGCGAGGAGAAATCTAATAGACACTTTGAAGCGCTCGAGGAGAATTACTTTCATCGGCGGGCGTTGGGGGGCCTGGATAGTGGGGATATTTCCGGTAATTGGTGATTTTGCATCGACGACGAGAGTCGCCGCTGCGTTTGTAGTGGAGGCCCGATCGATTTCCGTTGCGAGCTGTTTTAGCGGCCCTTTTTTCGTCGGGCGAGTTTGTAAGCGGCTGCGCCGCGGTTTCGAACGTGCTTTTGTTTTAAAAGGGTTGGCGTTTGAGTCTGCGAAGGACCGGCGAGTCAATTGGAATTTTAATAAAAGGAGATTAAAAAACGATAGTGGCGTTTTACGGATGAGGAGGAAACGTTATCATTTAATCTTTTTCTTTTTGTTCGAAAATTATCTAAAGGATAATTCAGAATCTAATGAATTTATGATACTTAGAGTTTTTGAAAACATTTTCTTCAATCACAAATTCACCTTGTTAATATAATCCCAGCTCGTCCTCTTCCTGTTCCCACTTTCAAAGTGTCCATTAGATCAACGCACCTCCGCATGAAAGCCGCGTCCACCGTCCCTCTGTCCTCGTATACAGATCCTCGAGCGACAAAATTTACGCTATATCATCTACGAATGTATTGCGTTGAATCACTTCCTTAACATCGTTACTCCCGCTGAGATTATCCACTAGTATTTTCCCTCTCGCTCGCGCACAAAGACATTCTCGCATTCACACGCGGAGAATCTGCAGCAAAGCAAGAACTTGCAGCCGCAGATTAAGGACATAACTCATATCGCGCGCTCGCACTCGCCTGCGTCCCTAAAGCTTACATAATAAATCAAGCTTCCCGCCTTTACTTTCTCGGCCCGTTAACACGCGCATGCACGCCGGCTCTCTATTTTTTTTATTTTCTCCATTTTCTCCCGGCTAGCTTCGCTTCGCGCCCTTAATAAACGTTGAATTATCCCTCCGCTCGCTTTTGAGGGCGTATGTGTGTGTGATATGGTCTAACCCATAATTATTTATGTATCGTATATTTTTCGTTAAACCTTACCTTCGTTAAATTTATACTCCTATGTCTCTTATCTTCTATACGCTTGTTGTAATACCTCACTCTCGTCGCATTTGACCCATATTTTTTCTCGACGTCTCATTGTCCCCGTTTTTCTTTTTCTCCCGTCGACCTGCTGAGAGTGCGACTTTTGCACACATCTCGGGTATATACCTAATCTTGTAGTAATTAACGGTATTTCCTAGGGTCTACGTGTGTCGGTATAAAAACTTATGCGGAAGAACGCGCGCCGAGCGAAATTCAGCAACTTTTCAGAAATTAGCTCCTTTTAACGCCTTGGTTACGTTCTAATTGAATTTGCTCTGATTTGCCGTTACTGAAAAAACTTTTATCTCACTGCTGATGTGTTTAGCAATTACAAAAACAGTGGTATCATCATCACTTTCTACTAACCAACATTTCAAAATCTCTCGAAATTAAAAATTTACAATCCCGCATCAAAAGATTCATCATTAATGGAAGAGTAACCGATTGGTAGTTTTGGCTCGTTATCACCAAATATAGAGCAAATTCGCTCAGCAGCCTTACCTAAATGGCCATTCATTCGTGAATTCGCTTATAGTTTCGCGTTGTAACCTTCATCACGCATCTATTTGTATAATCCTAGACGTACGGACTATCCCCCTATGTCGGCAACAAAAGCCACACGCAACGGCCAGGCGCAGAAGTCGGATCCTCGTCAGTCCCTCCCTTAAACTACCAACGAAGTACAAGCATCAACAGCACGGAACTCCGCGCTGTTTGAATTTCGCTCGGCTCTCGGCGCCTGTGCTGACTAAATGAAATATCACCTAAACGCGCTCTCCTCTCTGCTTAATTTATGCGTATATAATTATGTAAACGGCGCGGTTTTGCGCCGGACTTTTCATATACGTTCCCGTCGGCTATTTCACCTGAAGCGCAGACGATTCGCTTGACTGGAGTTGGTTTGGTTGCCGGAGTCGATTGCTTGTTGGAGGTATTGCGCGTTGACGTCGTCGTCGGACGGCTGGGTCCTGTGGGCTTAGAATCACCTGAATGCAAGGAAGAGTAGGATCAGGACCGAGATGATCAGGCGGGGCGAGTGGCTCAGTCCGGTTGCATCGTCTATGCATTGGCCTGAAAAAGTACAGATCATAAAATTGAATCAAAGGAATACGATGATTAGATAAATATTAATAAACATGTGATGTTTAATCTTCATCTAAAAAAAGATGCATAAAATCCAGTGAATCTTAACAATGCAGATCAGCATCCAACCTCTTATCACTATCATCATCACAACAATCAATAACAATTGCTCAAAGACTCACCAATGCTAGTCGCGTTGAAGGCGAGTAGCGGCGGTGGCGGCGGTATGCCCCTCTGGCAGGCAACTGGACTGGCCGTCAGGCTGACCACTCCACCGCTCTCTCTATACATGAAGCAAAGCCTGCGGCTGTTCCTGTACGGCTGGGCTCTGGATCCCTCAGGGCCGCTCCAGGTTGCCGGCGATCGTCTCGCCAGCGGCGTGGCTATCACAAACTGCGTGCCCTCGGCGTCGAACCAGCGCCCGTGGCACGAGTAGGCTATGGATATGCCCAGAGAGAGAAGATCGATGTTATAATGTGCATCTACTCACAGAGGCAGGAGCCTGATGGATCTTATTGCCTGGGCGAGCTGCGGTCGCTGCGGTCGGGGGTATAGAATTGACGATGGGTGGGGGCGACGATTATTGGCAGTTTAGGCTCTGTAATTGCCGCGATGGAGATGCGGGGGTATAAGCTCGGGACAGTAGATCACGCGAATGACTTTCTAGGTGCTGGATGAGGACTTGGGATCGGTAAAGTGGAGGGTGTAATGAGCTGGATGTGATTGTTGGCTTAATGTCTGGCTTGTTGGATATTTTGTTTTCATTGAATTCTTATTTCACTATAGTTTATGGGTTTTATGTTCTTACCTATTTTCTACATGTATGTGTAAAGTTTTAGAAATATTAACGCGATCTTAGCTTTCTTTTTTCAATCATTGGTTGTTTAATTAAATCGTAAATAAAGGATTATTCATATTTTTTTAAATATAGTCGTTAAACTGATTTCTACTTAAATAGCGTCAGCCTCTAAGAACAAAAACAAAACGTATATAAATTCTGATCGCAGCGACCGCAGTCATGCCAAATATTCATTGATTAGCCGGATATCCAATTATCTCGATAGTTCCAACCGAAATTCGCCTTCTCCCATATTTACTTTCCCGGCTCCCCCAGCCTTTCACGTTCTCTGAAACCCCATACCGCGCCATCAATGGAATAACTCTCCCAGCTAGAAAGTGACTAACTTCCCTTAATTAACCGATATTGCAATGTGGCATCCTCCGACAAAGATGACTCGCTTTCATCAGAGCCGCGCGCGCGCGCGTTCCCTTCAAAGTCTCGAATATCAGTGTCTTCTAGACGCCAGGGGTAACTTTAAAGCAAAAGATAGTACAGAGGCAACTCACCTGTGACGAAGTCCTCGTCGACGCAGTCGCTTTGAAATTCCATCCGGTCGGCAGTCGAGCAGCCCACGGTCAGGGTCGTTATGTCGGAGTTACACCTGGGCCGCTCGTCCTCCTTCTCCTCTCGCTTCCTTCGGCGCCGCCTGCGATCGTCGTATACTTGGAAGTCGTCGTCGTCCTCGCTTTCATCCTCCACGTCCTCCTCGTCCTCTTCTATATCCCTCTTCAGGCGCAAAAGGTCCTGGTAGGTGAGAAAGCTGGGGTACACGCGTTTCTTTGGAGGCTCGCCTTCGTCTATGTACTCGCCGAAATAGTCGGATGACATCTCCTCAACGTTGCCCTCGGCACTGTCGTCGGGTGTTTCCGGGGGCCAGGAGCGATGCATGTGGGTCAGATCGTCCGTGTCCACTTGAAAGTCTTCGAATTTCGGTTCGCGCTTGGATCGAGAATTGCCTAGGGGATTGATTTTTATTTATTTATTTATTCATTTATTTATTTATTTATTTATTTATTTAAAATATTAAACAAACAAAAATCTCTTCACAAAATTACAATTAAAAAATAACAAATTATCGAAATAGACTAACACTGAGTGACCAATTGCCTAAGAGGATTCTTAAACTAAGTTAGTTAATGAAGATATTCTAGGTGGAAGTAGATTCCAAGATTCTCTCAAACGATTTACGGTAGAAAAGAAACCAACATTCTTTGATTTTGATTCTGGGATCATTGTATAGACTGAGAGTTTTACAATAAATGAATTTCTCTTAAGATAAAAAAAGATCAACATATCTCACCCTTAAACAGTGCATCGGCCTCATCCCTGAGTCTAATTCTTCCAGTCTTCTTCGCCCACAATTCTTCCTCCATCAGCTGTTCTTCTACTTCCGCTTCGGGATCCCTACTATTCATAACCTGTTGTTGACCCCCTGACCTCACTCTCCTGCTCTGCTGCTCGTGAACGAGGTACTGATTGTTTCCGCGGCGCTTTTCCAAATCAAATTCGAGCTTGCGTTCCTGGCCATGTCTAACTCGCTCGTTTTTATAAGCTTTGTTGCGACCGGAGCTAGATGGAGACGAGCTCTTCTTCTGTGCATCATTGTTGAGACCTGTCACCGTGAATTTGCCAAGGTAGGGACATTGGCGGGGTTCTGGAGAACTCGCTGAAAAAGAAAGTGAAGAATGATTAGTATACGATTGGTGCTGATTAAAAAAAAATTTGAGAATAATCTATTTATTTAGAATGCAAATGCGTGTGAAAAACTACGATATAAATTACTTAAGGAAGTTATAACTGGCCTTAAGAAAGTTTTATTTATAGTTAAATTTTAATTATATATCATAAATAATTCATATAAGTATAAGTCATAGATTATAATAAGTTAGGGTTGTTTTCTGACACTTAAAAATGAAGTCCTATTTCATTAAATGGCTCCTTCTTTTTGAGGAATGAACTATCCAATTTCAAATACGTATTTTGTCGGAAAATTATGTCTTTTTTGCAGTCATAACTTTCTAAATATTTGAGTTGGAAAAACTGGGGAAGAAGATAAAATTAAAGGAAAAAAGCTTTGCTTTAAGCTTTGGTTCGTGAAAAAATATTGAATCTAAAGGTATAGGTAATTAAACATAGTATTAAAAAGTTACTATATTTCTTCAAAAGTAATTATTAAAATAGAAAGCAAATTTTAAATCATATTTTTATTTAAGCAAAAAAAAAACAAGCCATTTTTCTTGGCCATTTTTACATTTAGATTTTTATCAGAGAAATTTTAGGTAAGTTGAAATAACGTATAACTAGTAATTTTTAGTACTCAATCATTATCAAAGTTCTAGAATGCAAACTTTTTGACTGTTTCCAAATTGTTCGGATATTCGAAAAGTTTGACTCTTTAAATTTACATCGTTCTATATTGACATAATATAAATAACTGAAGTTGCAAAAGTTTTGATGTGAAAGCGTTCATTAAATTGATGGTATTAGTAGGATAATATTTAAGCTTGATTACGCTTGAGCTATTAACTTTAATTATGATCATAAATTGTAAGTAAATGTTTGAGCAGATAATGGATATCGAAAGTCAGTTTTTCAGATTTACTTTAGTAACTGTTGGATCGTCTACTCAAATCAAACATTACGAGGTTAAAGTTCAAAAAGAACTTCTAGAAATACTCACTTTTTGTAAATCGAAATTATTAAATTACATGAAAATCGACCTTCAGAAAAAGTGAGACGCAGACCCATTAAGAGAAAATTCAAACGAGATAAATGTCCGAAGAGATGAATAAAACCTTTTCCCATCCTCTGCCTCCAATGAAACTTTCTCTGCCGCTCGGCAAACAAACAGCTTAGACCTATGAATCCCAAGCCGAATAGCTCGGATCGGATCGACAATGAAGCCGCGGCTCACCTGCGCGGCTATATACCCCTTTCCCTCTTCCCCACTCTAAAAGAACCTAATTATCGTATCAGGCGGATCTAGGCACGCCCGCGCACACGCGAGCCCCAGTGACGGGGCGAATTTCGCGCGGTGAGCGAATTGGAGAAGTCGGTAGGTGAAGGAAGGAGAGAGGGGTTGAAAATAGCGAGCCATCGGACAATAGGAGGTAACGGGGTACGAGAGACAATGTAAAACTCCCTTGTGGGAAGGAAAGGAAACTTTAGATTTGGGTCTTTGACTTTTTTTGGATTGAATTTTTTATGAAAGGAATCGACGGACAATTGTGATGACTTGCTGGTTGATTATCCGGGATTAGTCGTATCAAGGGGTTCGTTTGTTTGGTTTTCGATATGAAAATGAATGGACAAAGAAACGAGTAGATTCTGCACATCGTTCACAAATTAGTGAAAGATTTGAATATAATTACCTAAAGTATTTCAAACGTTCCTTTTTTACCAATAAACCATGCTTAAATATAAGAGTAGAGTCAGTACTTGATATCAGAAAAAATACAAATTTTCAATTTATTTGAATTCACTCATTCTTCCTCTTCTGGAATTTTAATTCAGCATTAAATCACAGACAGGTAGAATAATAAAGAAAAATTAACAAGGGAAAGATAAAAGTGAGAAAAGCTTAAAATGTTCTCAATGCAAACTATAACGAGGCAAATCTGGACTATTTGCCTTCGAGGTAGTCCCCTTTTTCTGCCGTCACCGCTTCGGCTTTGAAACTTCAACGACAAGGCCCTACTATCTCCTTTTTCATTCTTTATACTCTCGCCCTTACGATGCCTTCGTCCAATTTTAGCCTAAAGGCAACGCGTTCCAGAGGTTTTCCCACCCTGTAAAACTTGCGTAAGATGAGAAAGCTTTTGTTTCAGTATGATATGCCATTAATGAGGGTAAAGTTTAAATGTGATTTGTATGAATTTGAAAGTAGCGTTAGTTAGTTCTTGATCATAAGAATGATATTATTACTAGTATCAAATTTCACATACAAGACTTGTTTATACAGAACAAAATCATCTGTTAAAGTCAGTAAGTTAACTCATCTTGTGAAAACAACCAAATTTCGAACAATACTTTTTTAATACACCGATAATGCCGAAATAGAAACATTACCTTTTACGTTTATATCAGATAGAAACTCCATCCCACATCATTTTCTAAACATCCATGCAATAAAAGGCAGCCGGTCGACCGACGCGCACCCCATAAAGAAAACTCCCGAAAACTCCCATAAAGCACGCTCCCCAAATGCCAAAATCAGACTTAACACGCACGCGAGATTCTCTCTGGCAAAGCCCACGTACGTGCTATATCGATTGCATCTCGGAACTGGCCACAAGAAATCTCGTTATTTTTATGGTTAATTAGACGCGAGAGCGTGCCGAGCCGTCAAAGGGGCTTCGTCGCCGTCGTCTTGGCAGGGGCGCGACGACGACTTGATTTTTCTGGCTCATTAGGCGATTTCCGGGGGAGGCATAGGGACGAAAGGTTTCTCCCCCGTGTCTTGCCTTTTCTTTTGGAAAGGGCGCGTTCTCGTCTCGAGCGTGCGGATTCGTGCGTTTTTTCTTTCGTCCTTAACGGTTGACCGGAGGGGGTTGTGGGGACGAGGAGGATTTTTTTGGCTGATTTTCGAGGTTGTTGCGGGATTTTTTTGGTGAGTTTTAAGAATGATTTTTCATGAACGATTTATAATTTTTCTTGTTTTTGATACGATATTACGTTTTGAATCCAGCCAAAAACAATAGTTTGAGTGGAATTTATAAGAATAAAAATTTTATGATCTCAATACCTCACATAGATCTAGCAGTTTAGTATAATCTGAGATCATTAATATTCGTTAGGATATAATAATTCTTTATTATAACATTCAATTTCTCCTTCTACGTTTCTATTGATTTTATTTCCTTTCCCACTTTTATCCTCCCCCCCCCCCAATTTTTCTCTTCAAGTCCAAGAATAAAAATCAAAACCCAGGTTAAAAAGACTCGACTAAGAAAAGAAAAAGTGTCGAGAAATCTCCAAGGACCATCAGGCAAATAGTTTTCGACCTTGATATCCTACATTGATAAGTCACACATACGCGCTCGCCTACTTTTTGCCTCTCTAGTCCCTTTTTCGAATTGATTACAGGCCGGCACGTCATCGCAAAAAAAGGAGCGGATACACTTTTAATGGTCGTCGATCTTTTCGTTCCCTTCGATTTTTTGCTTCCGCGAAGGGTTCTCCTTTTGATTTACCGACCGATAATCCCCTTTTCGCGAGAGAGAAAGTTTGTATAGGCGGAGGAGAGAGAAAGTGATTCGATTATCGAGGGCCGGAGATGAGTCGTTTATCATTATTCGATTCTACAAGTGGCGCCTGCCTGTCTCGTTTTTTGGAGGAAGAAAAATTATGGTTTAACGCTGAAAAGGCCCTGCTACCGGTGCATGCGAGCGGGAAAATTTTTTTTCACCACGATCGAGTTTTGTCGTTTCTTTTTTTTTGCGGGATGCGCGATGACAATCTTGATGGATGATGGATTCTTGATAATTAGGTTAAGGTGCGTCAATGGAGATTGAGGGGAATATTGTTAAAAACTACGCGTGTGGGAGGTGAATGAAGCTGTGAAATGTTGGATAATGGAATACAGAGGAAATTTCTTTCTTCTTAAAATAAGGAACCTTACTTTTTCTAAATCAGAAGCACTGACGCCGGCTCTTCTGGTTTCAAATTAATATGAAATGTGGAAATGTTCTTAGCAGGCAAACAGTTTCCTGAAAGCGAGTAACACATTTAAATTGAAGCAGCTAGAAGGCAGACTTGCTTGAGATTTTAGAATTAATTATTTACCTTAATATGCCAGAGAGAGATTTGCATAGGTTTGTAAACGTAAGAAATTTCTAAATAGGATCTCACGTTCGTCAAAGGCATTTCTGTTAAAAGCGTAATATCTAGAAAATAAATCTCAAATCACAAATTATCGCAGCTAATTACGATTTTTCAACTTACAGTATACATAAACACTATTATTCCTATTTCCACAGAACTTTTACACAAACCCATAAACCGTTCTCCTACATTGATCCTCACTATTCGAATAAATAAAGACCAGAAAAAAGAAACTTTCAACGTAATCAAATGACGCACAAAGAGCCGAGGCAAAGGCTTTTCCAGCGACTAAGCAAAAACCAACACTCCGCATCTAGCCCCAGACAATCGCAAGTAATCTCGGCGCTTTCAAATTTCAAAATAAACCCCCCAATGCTCGCAGCCGTACACAGATAGAGAGCGCGCCGGTGCAGCGTTTCGCTACTGCCGCTGTGTGTTTGCCGAGTCATTCTCACGCGGGCGTCGCTTAACAAACTCAATTACTTAACGAACAAACGAACCATCCCCCCTCCATGCGCCGCGCGCATTTGCACATTCGCGCCTCGTGTACACGAGTATATAGTGCGCCCTTAAAAAGCAGCAGTCGCGCACTGGTTATGTATATGCAACCGAAATTTCGCGCGCGATATATGTATATATATATATAGACGGAGGCGCGAGCGCGCGCGCAAGACTTCAGTTTTCAATTTCGCCCGGCGAGGCGTGCGCGATTTTACAGGCGAGAGGGTCTTAAGCAGCTCCCAGCGCCCAGGCGATGGGTATATATAATTTCTCGGCGTGAGTGCAGACTGACACGGGCGTATATTACCGAGTGCTAGACGAGCCGGCACGCGAGCGCCTGCGAAGCTCGTTGCGGGGGGTGGGAGGTGCGACGGGAAGTTTGCCGGCTGCTCTTGGACGTACAGTCCCGGGGGTAAATATCGGTGACTCTGGAGTCGGGGTTAAGTTTTCGGTATTTTGAAGTTTGGTATTTAAAGATGTTGCTGATGAATTATGATTGATAGAGGCGATTTTTTGGTTTTATTGATATTTTAACCGAAAAATTTTGTGTTTTGTGTAAATAAGAAGTAAAAGACAAATTTTATTCGATTCACGCTTGTATATTTATATTGTTAAAAGTACAGAAATTTTGTTTATTATCTTTTATATATTTAATTTTAATTGAGATTAATTACAGAAAGTTAATATTTTTCAAATAATTACACTATACCTAATAAAATCTAGCTGAACGAAACTTAATACAGTTATTTTTAACAATGTGATATTTTAAAGGCTTTAGACTTCCGACCACATCGCATTTAAATTACAATAAATCGTATGATTCAAAATTTATTTTACGAAAAATAATATTAGCAAACTGTATTTATTTTAATAAATGATTAAAAGTACAGATATTACTAACGATATTATTTTCAATAAAATCAACTATTCATTTAATATTTTCATAACTTTAGCGTACTTTCCAAGTTCAGTCTCATCACTATCGGCGCTGTACTCCTGCCGTTCGTTATCACTTAATCAGCCTAGCACTAAAAACTTTCGTATAGCTAGTTTCCCAAGCACCCAACTGCCTACGCATATACCCACATCGTCAAAACTATCCCGGGAAGAAAGCTCCCTCCTCCCTCACACCAACCTGCGCTGGCATACGGGCACCCACCGCGAAAGACCACCGCAAAAGTTCGCCACTACACCGAAGGTAAGAGTGAATAAGCTCCCTTTCGCATATATATCGACTCGCGACACCCCATGTATATATATGAAAACTTCAACCTCCTGGAACGCGCGATATATATATATGCGTGCGCTCTCGCGTTGGGTTATATGAAAAGGCGTTTTCCCCGTGTCTGCGCGAGCGCTCGCCTTTTGCGCTCGTTGAAGAGGACCGGGAAGGTGGAGGCAGTAAAGAATGGGGTGGCTGAGGCGCGGGAAATGGGTTTTAATTAATTCGGAAGTATTTCGGGCGTGCAATGATTGGTGTTTTATTATTTTTGGATTTAAGGCCGGAGGGGGTGCGAGAGATTTTATTGGTTGAGGTTTTAGGGGGTATAAAATCGAGTTTTAATTTAGCACGTTTATTTCCTAAAGTCAGAAGAGCTATTTTAAGTGTGTTTTCTAAAATTGCTTTTTGTATTTATATTGACTCTAGGTTTTGTCAATATAGTTGGATGGATACATATTTAAGTAGAAAATGCCGGGCATAGCAAGACAATATTTTAAAAACATATTTGTTTTCGAAACCCTGTATTATTCATGCCCATCGATCTCAAATTTTCAATAACGCTGTAAAAGAGTACTACAAGCTTCACTGCATTCAGCTTTTAGTGGCCACCTTTACAATTTTCAAAACTCCTCCCTTGAAAAAGCCGCATTTTCGAGCACTTTGCCGCTAACCACCTCAAAATAAAAAAGAGCCCCGCGTTTATATCTCGAATGAAAAAAGGGGCTCGAGCGCCGCAAGAGGCTCGACGTCGTTCCCTTAAAAGCCCGAGGACAGCGATGTAACTCGGGCCGGCTCTCACGGGTCATCCGACCCGTGTCAAGTTCAAAGACGCACAGCGCCGGTTGGATTCCGGGCAAGCCGCGAGCTCGGCTTGCTTTTACCGTTTTTCCGCTGCTTTTTTCCGAACTTTCGGTCCGCCTCTTGTTCGCGCTCTTCACCGGCCGGCTTCCTTTATCTCCCGCGTCTTTGGCTTTTGCGCTTGACGATGTATCGCTGTGCAAAGAGTTTTTACGGAATACTTGGTTACGACGTATATAAGGTTGAGCTCGAGTGAAGAGGTATTTCGACGACGAGATTTTAAGCGTTCATCGTTCGTGTGAACAGTTTTCTTTTATACTATTGTTCAATTGTATTTTTTTTTTTATTGGTTTACATTCCTTTTTGAATTTTTCTCGAGTCCGTACTTTAGATTTACTCTAATAATAAATAAAAAGAATCTCTATACCTCAAAAATATTAAAATTCAACATCTATCAATACCTCCACTTCCAGCATCCTCTCCCCTTAACGTCTACATTTCTCCCTCAAACTTTCGATTCCCTTTGTGACTTCCACCTTTGCCGCGGAAAAAAGCCAAGCCCGCGCGGAGGATGGTATATAGAAATACCTTGCGCGCGCTCTTCGTGCCCGATGCACCGTAAAAGTACGCATCATCGTCGTCGCCGCTATCCGGAAATTATGTCTTTGCTTTGGTGTCTCGCTCGCTCTCCTTTTGCCGCATGAAATTCAAACGGATGCGCGCGAGCTGCGCACCACGACCCTCCTCGGTCCATTTCCAAGGCAATGCCTCGAGATAAATTGATGAAGACGTCGCCCTATATCCATTCGCTTCGAGGATCGTTTGAAAATTTTCCAGAGATGACTGCGCCCTCTAGCGTCGTGTTTTATGGTGATTTTTCGATTGAGGAATTTTTCTTTTTTATGGGGTAGGAGGTTTTGGTTTTAGATGGTAATTGGTGATCGGAAATTGAAAATATCACGTATTTTTTAATAAAAACTCTGTCATTAATAGTATATAATTTTTATTGAATTTTATTTATAGACTATAAATAGCCCTTTAACTAGCTAATTACAGACACTTTATATCACAATTACCTAACATCGTTACAACACAAAGAAACCCAATCGCTAAAATCCGTTATTCATTAAAGTTTATTTCTCACTTTTCGATAAGAAGGATCGCCTACTCCCGTTACACCCTCGAATCGTCTCTACTTCCATAATCCCATACAGATCAGGAGACAAAGCGACAGGCGCAATCCCCGTTATTAGCAAACCCAGACTATATATAATACTAGACGCTGACTGACGTCTGTGTAGTGATAGGAAAACAAAAAATAGCGGCGTACTTCCTTCTGGCTTTCCCCGAGATCACGTCAATCAAATATCGTCGAACCCTACCTTCCTACAGGTCTACGGAGAAAATTTGTTTTCCCTGATATATAACCCGGGTGGACGGCATGTCGCAATCGGGAGATTTAGCCAAATTATTCTCGGCTCGAACGAACAATTGGCTCTGTAATCCCTCTTAATAACGTCGCAGTTAGTTTTTTCTTCTCTTTCTTTTCTATTTATTACGAGAGTTATTTGAAGTTTTCGGTATTGACGCTGCAACGGAATAAGAATTTTTCCAAGCATTTAAGCAAGTAGATTTCTTTTTCAATTTTTTCTCATAACCAAATAATTTAAATAATCACTTATATGCAACATTATGTGTACATTTTTTGTATTAGAATTTAATACTTTAACAAAATTGCATTAGCGAAATGCAGAAACTTTTATTTTATTCAACTATTCTGTATGGAATTCTTAGGTAAGAGTTTCGTAGGATTGACAGATTTTCTCGGAAAGTCTGGCAAGAGTGGCTGCGGCATCTTATACAAATGATGGCTTCGAGTGACTTGACGTCTTCATTATTGAATGAGAATTTCTTTTATTTCTCGATGTGTATGTTCGACAAAGGCAATTGGCTTGAGCTTTTCGCATTATTATTGGATCGGTAGATGTAATATGTTTATAGGTTCAGATTCTATATTAACATCGGCATTTAATCAGCTTTATTCTTTTCTGAAGGATGAAATATGCGAATGATAATATAAATTTTTTCCAATATTATTTATTATATTGCAGGTTTTTTTGACGTTCTGGAGAGTTATTATATTTTCATCCATAATCATCAGTCTCTTAAATTTATCAGTGTCTCAGACGGTGCTACTCATTGTCTTACTAATGAACCTGATAAAATAATTCGGCACAAAATTCACCTTTTTCTTCCGTTAATTATGTTTTTGTTGTATATTTTATTAAAGCTATTAATTGTTTGCAGTCACTTATAAAAGAACTCATAAAATTCGAAGTGGATACAGACTTTACTACTCTGCAGACGAAGAGTAATATCGCATATTAATTATTAAATTTAGTTATATAAGTCATAACATAAAAAAATTAACCAAAATATCGATTCATCAAACTGTTGCGTTCCAAATTCAAGATCTATCAACAAATCCTATTACAACGAGAAAACAAAGCAAAAAACTTTCTTCTCCCAGCAAGGCACATAGAAAGGCGGACGTGGCGCGCGCCGGATTAAACGGGGCATGCCGGTACTCCTTAAATAATTCAACTTAGACCTGCTCCCGACGCGTTTAACGACATAACGAACCGACGAGCCAGCCTTCAACTTTCTCTCTCCCTCTCTCTTCGCGGATGAGCGCGGGCGGAGCGGGAATCTTAGCGTCGCCGATAAGCTAATCTCTTTAGCGATACCGCCGCCCGAAAGGGAATATAAGCTCGGAGCTTCATAAAGACGCAAGCGCGCGCACTGGCTTTGATTTTCGTTGCGCGCCGGGCTCTGACACCTAAGGAGTTTACGATTGTCAGGAGAGAGAAAAGAGGGGGCGGAGTTGCTGCAGGATTCACAGGAAAAAGTTCGCGGAAAATTTTAAAATCCGATAATTAGAGAAGCTGGAGTTCGGTTTTTTATACGGACGTGAGGAGGTATATATCTTGATTTTGAATCTCGTGAATTTCGACTTTTTTAGAGGGTGATTAATTTAGAGCTGAGTTGTGTTAATGACAGGATAGTTGTAAAAAAATTTTAAGTTCTAAGTTGATTTAACAGGATTTAAATCTATGACCGAATTAACTGTTTAAACCCACTTTTTCCAAAATCGATTTTGGATCGTTTTTGAGTAGCTTGGGGTCTTCTTTTTCATACAAAATTCATGGAGTTATCAGGAAGTTGTTATTTAATAAAAATATTGTATCCGTTTTAAGCAAACAAGTTTATTTATGGATAACACTTCCTAAGTTTTCTTAATAAGTTAATAATAATTTATATAGATATACCGTTTTAATTGCTTTTGTTCTTTATTTATCTCATTTTCTTCAATCTTTGCTATACGTTTAACTATAAAACTGTTAATTTAAGTGAATCATGAAAAATGTATTAATCTGCTATTATCAGATCTACTTACATAGTTATCATGAGACATGGAAATGGAAATAAGAAATCTATTATCCTTAATAATACGTTGAATTAAAGTATTTTAAACTAAATGAATGTCTGTCATGTAAGCGCATCAAATTCCTAAATATTTATATATTTCTGGAAATATACTGCTTGATATTAATGAGGTTAAGAACACCAAACCATGAAACATTTGCTTGCTTTCTAAAATTTATTATTAGAAAATTTATATTTCATGAAACAATGTCTCGATAAAATCTAAAATTAACTTTAAGAAAACATAACGAATAAAAATCCGAGGTAAAAACACCAACAAATGCGAGCAAGTGCAAACGAAGAAAATTGGAATGCAAACTGACGGAACCATCTCTAACACACTATTCTTAGTCAATTAAAGAAAAACATTTAAAGAAAAAAAATCGCGCGGAAACTACGAGAAAGAAAACGTAAAAAAGCTCCTTCAGTCGTGCGCTCATCGGATCGAGAAGAGCTCGCACTCGAAACAGTCTCCAGCAGTGGTCTCTCTCACTCTTTCTTTCTCTCTCTTTCACTCTATCTTCTCTGCGTCAAGGACGTGACTTCCTCAAGAGATGCATTATAGGCTCGCGCTGGGCTACGTAGATCCAAAGTCGATTTCCATCTTCTCTGTCGCGGAATTTGGCTTTCCGCTGTTCTTTTACGTTTCCTTTTACGATTTCGGAGCTAATCGATTTCGGCTTCAAGTCGCGTGTGACGCGAGCAATTTTTCGATTACGCCGGGAGAGTCACGTGAGCCCGTACTGGCGCAAGGAAAGTAAAAACTTTCTCTGCGCACTTGACTTTTGGTAGGTGGAGGGGGCGGGTGTACCTGGACGTGAAATTCAAAGTTTTAAGTGTTTTTTAAATGCTTTTAATTTTAGGGGAGGAAACCTCTTGGGCATTTGGTAAAGAATTGAAGATTTGTAATTGATTGCGAAAATAGTATTACTCACTAGGAGAGTGTCAGGGATCCGGATCACGGATTTTGATCAAACTTTGGGATACGGTTTCAGATGTTGAAATATGCAGAAAA
>UELX01001605.1:0-41151 GCA_900480035.1 Eupelmus urozonus | reverse complement strand
ATTTTTGTCGTTGTACAAGTATGTCACAGCGTTACAAAAAATATAGTAATTTTTATTAAGACATTTTTCTCAGTGTATATTAAAAATCTATATTTTTTGTACATTATTAAAATAATATACTTTGATAAGCAAAATAATTAAATAGACCTAATTATTTCAATTTCCACGAACTCTATTATAATTAGGAATAACTAATGAACAGTTTTAATATCATTAATAATTCAGCAACGCAGTTAGATCCCTATAAGAACCTATACTTAATTTTCATTTTAGACAGCAAATAGTAAAAATAACACCAGTTCCATAAACCGTTCCTCCACTCAATCTCATTAACTTCACGCTTCGCCTCTCAAAAACAAAAAAAAAACCAGCCCCCTCTTAATTAGCAATTCAATTTCTCCACAAAGAATCTTTAATAAGGTCCAAAGTCCAACGGATTCTCGCCAGTCCGACAAAGCTCGTCGGCCATTAAATCCAAGCCCCTCCGTCCAACGCATCCGCACAGCACACGCGAGTTTTCCCGGCTCTCCCAGCATCGCGCCTTGCTTAATGCAAATGTACAAGTGTGCTCAGGCCCGGGGGTGGAATGAACTCTTGCACGTAGCGCGAAACGAGGATACAAATGAGACTCTGGAAATCCTCTGGCGGTTCTTGCGCGCGTTATATTGTTTTTGCCCGCGCCCCGTTGTCCTCTCTGCGTCTCGGCGCGTTAAAATAAAGAGTTGCCGACGAGAGAAAGTGCCGACGCGGCAAAATTTTCCTTTGCAGCCCCGATTTTCCAGAGAGCTTTTTCAAAGCTCGCGCGCGAGCTTTTGTCGAGCGAAACAGGCGCGCGAGCGACAAAAGAGCAACGATTGCACTCGCGAACGGGAGATTTATTGCTCGAGTTGCGGAAGTAATAGCGAGGATCGTTCCGTTTCAATTGAATTTTCAAAACCCGCTCCCAGCAAAATTCCCCCGCGCGGGATTGCTGGATTAACGGGGAAATTCGCGTAATAGCACATGTATACGCAGCCGCGGCGCGCTGCGCGCTTTATTCTCGCTTTTACACGCGCAAGCTCTCGCGTTAAACTTATCCGCGAGATTCAAATTGCGCGGCACGTATCGCCGGAGTGACGCAATTTCCCGGCCCTCGGCCTTAAACTATACTCGAGGACGGTAACAAGTCATCGCAGCCGCTGGAAGGCCGCGTGTGCACTTACTCCCCCTCCTTTCTCGCTTATGCGCCGGCGTGGAGAAAAGCTCGCCCCGAGCTTTATTTTTTAAGTGCCCCGGGGGCAGCGCGCAAGCTCGCTGGGGGATAAAGGCCGAAAAAAAGGAGGCGCGCAGAGGCCGTGACTCCCGGCTGTGCAGCTAGTGGAACGACTCGGCGCGCAGTCGGACGTGGCCCCGACGTTAATTTGCAGGCGTCGTCTCTCTGTCTGCCTCCCCTCTCTCTTTTGAGCTTGCAAATGGCTCGAGGAGATATTCGATGCACGTAGGGAGCGCGAGAATAAAATTTGTCACCGCGAAAAAGTAGCGCGCGCTGAATTAAAGCCGCCACGCGCGCTCGCTCTTCGCGTGAGAGGCAAATTGAACGGCTGCGGGGGTGGCTCGATGCTTTTGTTGTGACTGCACTTCGCCGCAGCGTCGGAATACATAACCAGAGAGAGAGAGAGCAAGGGAGAAAGAGGGAGGAAGAGGCAAAAAGGAGGATCGCAGGCGTCACGAGGAGAGCGGCGAGTAAAAAATTCGGATTAGCCAAGCCGTCCGGAGCTTTTGTCCGGTGCTTTTCCTCCTTCCCCCCTGCGCCGGGGCGAGCTTTTTTACGACGCAGAGCGAGCCGTTACAGACGCGCTCCGGCATCGCGTATTATAGATTTTTTTCAGCGCGCTTCGGGCCAGCGAGATGTTAAATGGTAAATTGAATTGCTTTTTTTTTCGTCCGCTGGCTCCGGGTTTGTTTTTGTTGAAAATTCAGCGGCACTCGCGTTTCATGAGGAGCGCATTTTATTTCGCGGAATGGAAAATTTGCAGGCCGGGTGGGCGAGCGCTGAAGGCTTGACAAATGAAACGTGTCAATCAAACGTGGATAGACCGTTGAAATAGTAGATGCTTGATATTATGCGTAACTTTGTTAGTTTGTATTTTTTACGCTTTGTCGATGCGTGAATTATGTTTAGTGAATAAAAAATACGGGGTTTTTAAAAAGCGCGAGTTTTAGACTTCCGCAGACTAAAGTACTTGCTGAAAAATGATGAAAAATTAAATTTGCGGTCTTTTCAAATGAGCTCTACTTTTAAAAAGCAGCCCTCTCAAAAAATACGTGTAAAATTTCAAAATGCAAATGTAACGCTTCAAAAATGAAACACTCACGCTCTCTTAAACTAAACTAAAACAACAAATAAATTAGCTATAACCCAACTCGAAAATGGAAAATACAGCATCTCCTTTAAACCATCCAACAAAGATTCAATCACGAAACCTTTTCACTTTCCTACTTCCGCGCTGCAGCAACACACGTCCTCGCTCCGATAAAAATCGCTCTGATTGGACGAAATAGGGATAATCGAGACAGGGCCGAGAGCGAAAAAGCAACCTCCAGCAACGCGCCTCGAAAATACGATTTAACGACTCAATGACAGAAGCGTTCCCGGCACTTCGCCGTACAGCGGGAGGACGAAGAGAGTCGAGGAAGAGGGGCAAAAGGGTGAGGGGAGGAAAATGCTCTCGATGCAGCAGATTGCACTTAAACTGGGATAAGCGCCCCTTGACCTCCCCTCCCCCCCGCTTCTCGCAGTCTATGATCACTTGCGGGAGTCGAAGTGCCGCTTAACGTTTACCGTTTTCCTTCGCCAAACGCTCCTTGCCTCGCTGCTGCGAGGCCCCTTTACCCAAACTATTATCAGGAAGCTCTCTCCTTTCTGGCTTTCTCTCTTTAGCGAGCGCGCAAGCTCCTCGGGCTGGTTTGGCTCGCGAAGCTCGCCCTGGGACGAGCCGAGGGCGCGCGCAAGCTCCTGCAATTGTTTGTTGCGAAACCAGGCCATTCCCTTCTTTAATTAAACTGCCGGCTCTCGAGCGGTGACAATTGAATTTTATCGATTGCTTCGTTAGCCGTCTCAAATTGCCGAGCTCTGCGCTCGAGACTTTGTTTTATTTTCATTTTCGCGAGCTTAGACGTTGTTATAATTGTCTGCGGGTTTGGGCGGGTTAGCGGTTTTTTGTCGCTTTTGTTGGTGTGATTTTTGAATGAGGTGAATTATTTGTTTGAGCTTGAGCTGGACTTAAGAAGTGTTTAGTAATTATTTAAAGACTTTTAATTGCTTGATTGAACTCTGCAATTTTTAAAAAGCTTTCAACTCTGAGATTTATGAGAGATTTTAGTACGTCCAATTTAGATTTCCTTCTTCGTCATTTATTTAGTATATTTTTTCTACTCATTAAAGTCTTTCAAACTTAATATTTAAATCAAATCGCAATCAAGCGATAAAAGATTTTTCAGAAAAATGATCACCCAGCGATAAAATATTCTCCACGCTAAAAACTTTCTTAAAACTTAAAATCGCGCGTCAACTCTATCGATCTCCAGCTTAAAAGCTCCTCGAAATTCAAAACCCTCCCTTATTACTTAATCAACCCTTTTCATCTATCACTTAACAAATTTACCCTTAATGAACCTATCACCAAATGAATTTCCAGAGCGGCAGGCTTTGATCTCTCGAACCCAGCTCTCCGCCCTCGCAAAAAGAGCCGCGCGCGCGCGCCAGCTGCCGGGCGTCGACGTGAATTTTAGCGCGTTAATTTTCAAAAAAAAAAGAGGACCAGCGGAAGCCGTAACACGCGTCGATCAAGGCGAGCGCGCGCCAACCAAGTCAGCACTCGAGCGCGCGGAACTGGCACAAGCGCTTTTACGAGTGCCGCTTGACCCTTTCCCATGCTTTCGCAACTCTCTCGCTCTCGCTTTCTCGTTCTACACACACACCACTGACTACACGAGTACTTTAATCGCGCTTTAGACTACCTTCTCTCTTGCGCTCCTCGCTTTCCGAAGCCCATCTCTCTCTAGCTCGTTTCGCTCGACATTTTTAAACTCTTGGCGCGATACGCGGACGCACACGCCTACTGGCTTATCGTGCCTCGCCTCTTTTTTTTTCTTGGTCTTTTTTTTTTTGTAGTCGAGGATCCTCCCTCGCTCCGACACTTTGCATTATCTGGGCAAATTATTTTAGAATGGCTTAATGGATGGAATTACTTGGGATGAATTAAATTATTCCGTGGCTTTTACATTTTTTTCAAATTTATTTTATTATTATTTCAAGGCGTAATCGAGTCTGACCTACTTTTTCACTTTTTAAGTGCTCCCGCGGGAGGGGCGCTTTTTTTTCTCTACAGTCAACTGAGAAATTCTTTCGAGGGGCGGGCCTCGAAAAATTTAGTTACTTATCTCGATTAACTAAGAGCCTATCCGCTAATGCGGCTTTGGTAATTAAAGACTTTCGACTTGATTAATTATGCATCGAGTGATTAATCGTGTCATTGGAGACCAAATCGTAAATTAATTAGGTCACGCTGTAGCGGGCTTTCTCCTTTACACCTAAATATAGTAATAACAGCGTGCAGCGGCGATTAACTGATAATCTCGCGCCTATAAAACGTTAATGGCCGTCTCCCTCGAGTCGCGCCCGAGAATTAGCGAAAGAACAAAGCGCCAATGAAGAAGCGGACGATAAACAGCGATCCACTTTTCATTTCAACGGGAGAAAAAAAACGCGATTCCAGCAATAAAAAGTTCATCAGCTTCTTAACTTTGTAATTCAAAGAATACGCTCATCATAAAAGACAGCCGAGGGGCAAACTTCTCCCCGAGCTCGGCCGAGAAGAAAGAAGAGCCGGCGGGAAAAATTGCGTAACGAGCCTCATGATTATGCCGTAAAAACAGTGATTAATCTTTCCGCACCTACATCTCTCCTCTGACAAAATAATTCCCCAGAGCCGGGGCTCTCGGGCCCTCCGCTACTTGTTGAGCTATAGAGTAAGCAAGCTCGGATTTTAAGGCGCAAGCAGAAAAGAAAAGAGAGGATGATCGAGCTCGAGGCTGGACGTTAATTAACCGGCCGGGTATAATTAAGAGAAAATTTAGAAGCGCGCTAGAGGCGAGACGACTACGGGGCTTTGTAAAGCAAACAGAGAGAGAAAAAAGAGAGATACAAGTCAGAATGGAAAAGAAGCCGCAGTGCGGGGCCGCGCCTTGGAGCGCAAAGAGCCAGTGGCTCCGAGGAAAGAGCAGTAGCAGTTACGGACTGTAGAGAGGCCGGCGTGTCCGCTGGAAAGACAGGGAGGAGAGAGAAAAAGGAGAGAGAAAAAAAATAAACGTACATCGAGAGGAGCTAGCCCGTTTACCCTCGCCTTCCTCTCTTTGGTAAAGCTCCGGGAGCAAAAGCACGAGCGCTGGGCGGGGATTTGCTAGCAATTTTCGTAGGGCCTGCAGGTAAGCCGCTATCGAGGCGGAAAAGAAAGAGATGGAGTTGAAGTTCGTCGGGGGGGTCGAGGCTGGAGAGAAACGTGATAGTCGGGGGAGCTTCCGGAAGTTAGTGTGTTCTTTTGAGCGCGAGCCGTTCTCTCTCGGGGAGTTTGCTTTTCTTCTTTTCCGCGGCGAAAGCTCGCCCGTTTTTGATTATTGTTCCTGCCTTTGCTGGTATTTGTTTGGCATTTTAAGCAGGTCCCTTTTTGGTCGGTTGGTGCCGCTTCATCAAGTGAGCTATTGTAGTCGGATTATGGAGCGCTTTTCGTTTGTGATTTTTGGAGTGTTGTTTGACGGAGGAGTCTGAGACTTTTCAAGTTGGTACAGTCCGCATTGGGATTGTCAATCAATATGTGTAAACAGTAGTAGTATTTTAAATGTGTCAATAAATAAAATGATATTGGAGAAGTTAAAAATAACTGTTTCAAAGCACCGTTAATAAACTATATGTTAAATGTTTATTTTGTATATAGGTTTGTGGTACTTTGATCATTTGTATTTGCTTTTCATTCTATTAAAATAAACTTTAGTTGAATCGTATTTACAAAATCAGCTTATTGCGTCGACTTTTCTAATAAAATATGATCGGATTGCGAAATTCAATATTTTCCATGGTAAGAGTTGTATCCTTTTTTTCTGTACGCATTTAAAAGCATTGCGCTAAACAATTCAGAAACTCTATCAATAGAACCACCAATACACCCGGCCTGATCAATTATGGACCTACTCTACTGACAATCACCAAAACTACTCTCTCTTTTTTTCCATTTTTTTTTTTTTCATCAATCACCTTCAAAAACAATGTCCGAATCTCGAAAAAACGAATTCCGAACCAGCCTAATCTCTTAAAGAGACATCAGCGATTCGCGTGCAATCAATCCATTGACTCTCGGGGGCCGCTCGCGCGTCAGCCTCGGGCCAAATCGAGGGTGCAATAACCAGAACAAACGAGCTCTCCATCCCGCTCTACCGTAACGAAATTTTGCCGCGAAATTCCGCTCGCGCTCGTTTCGACAGCTACTCTACGCAGATGCATCGGCGCAGACAGCCGCACTTATGCGCCCTCATTATCCGGCGTCCTTTGCGTTTCCGCGCCGAACAGCCGGCGCCGCGCTGCCCTTTGAAATCGTCCGGCTGCATTAGTGATGCCACGGAAATTCAAATAGGCCGGCTAGCCGCGTAGATCGACGCATGCATGATGCATGCATATATAGCTATGTGGGTGGGATGCTGCTGTGAGGCTCGATAAACCAGCCTCGACGACGGGATCACCTCTGGGGATTGGCTGGCCTCCCCTGACCTACAACTACAGGCTGGTTCGCCTAGGCCAACACTTGGTCTCGGAGGAGTGTGGCTGGAGACGCGGCTTTGGGGGGTTGGAAGAGTTTTGTGTAGTTGCGTGCGTTTTGTCGGGGTGATTGAGTCGTTGGCCATTCATTAGGGATGTGTTTGAAGGGCTGGTTTGAGTCAAACTCAATTTGCGGGTTTGGTGGGGGGCGAGGTCAGGGGGGAGTTAATTAGGAAAATTATATGGGTAAGATCGATTGATATTGTGCGGTTTGCGCGAGTTCGTCAGAATATGCGTATTAAGTCTGGGGGTTATTAAAAGTGACGTGTAATCTTGGAGGGATGAATGGATAGGTTGAAGCTGTCAGGGCCAGTCTTTGATGAAAGAGATACATCGAATTTTTCGACGTTAATAATATTTATTTGGTAAACAAAATAATTGTGTTCTTTTGAGAAATAAATTCATTGAAAATTGTAGGAAAAATTATCGAGTTAATGGTGAAAATAAAAATTTCGTTGGAATAACAAATGTGATAAAAAAATAATAGAATTGAAAATTCTTTTATTTCCGCAAAATTGTTTTTAGTTCGTTTTTAAGCACTTCATCAATTTTTCTCTCGGTGAATTCATTTATCGCATTCATCGTCGAGTGATTTCGACAGTTCTGACTAGATGGACACTTGAAATATCATGAAAAAATTAAATCTATAGAAATACTTTTTTTAAACTTTTTTTCTTTTACGTTATTATTTCCTATTGAAACGCAATCACAAATTTATGATAAACAGTTTTAAGTGTAAATTAAAATTATTTAAAGACACGTTTAAAAAAATTCAATTACTCCATTGTGTAATGCAAAATAGGAGTGAGCGAACGAGCGAACGAGAGGAAACAATCGAAATGCCGCTGTCAAACCGACGAGATGGATCCCATTATACTCTACACACTTGACTCTCCTGACGCGATTACTGGTTTGGTAAAACACGCCTACGAGGGGGTGTAACGGTCGATCAGGGATTTGTAGGATCGAAGTCGCGCTTGCTTCGTTCAGACAGTGCTAACTTATTACACAGCCTGTGGTGAATAAAGTTTTTTAAAATTTTATTTTTGTTTTATCAATTTTGATTAAAGTAAGAGATTTATTAAACTACAAATTCTATTCTATTCTACTAAATTTGAAATAAAATTCGATACTATTAAGCATTATTTTTTTTTAAAGTCAATGGCTCACACATTACCTTAATTTAAAACGGCATTTCTAAACCATAAAACAACGTGGGCGTCCGATCGATTTGACCGACTGAAATTCGGACGAGCTCGTTACCGGTAAAAACAACAACGTGGCGACAGAAATGAACGAGAAGGAAGAAAAAAAACCAACAAACCGAGCGGGAAATCGAGCAATTGAAAAAAGTGGAACTCACCAATTTCATTCATTAAATGAAGAGAGAAAACTATAGAAAAGCGAAATCGTGCCTCCGGAAAGCGTTTTGTGTTCGATTGGGCGTGCTTTTAAGCTTTCGTTTGTTCCATTTGCCGATTTTCAAACTCAAACAAAACCGGTGGTCCGCTCATTCTCTCTCTCTTCCTCGCTTGCTTTCGCTCTCTTTTTCTCCTGTCCTACTCTTTCTTTTACCTTCTCCAATAGGTCAGGGAAGTAAAGCTATTGCTGGCTCGGAAAACGACTTTCTCGTTATTTTCCCGGGGTAAAAAATTAAGTCGCTCGGCTTCATCGTTTAATGATAGTAATCTGTGAAAGCTCTTTCAAAATCGTTTCGCTAAAAGGCTTCGATTCAAAATTCAATAACAATCATTTATTTAATACCACGAATCGAATAAAATGATCTTTCCATTCCACTCGTTTAATCGTACGACAAATTAGTTTTTCTCAGAAAAACACAAACCACCATCACCGCTTCATCAAACATAAAACATACTAATTAAGTCAGAGTCCAGCAAAGTCCAGACATCCTCACAGCTTTAAAGATGCAGAAGTACAAAATTAGATTGACACAGCTGGCCTCCTCGCAAACACAGCCCAGAATCCCCGGGCCCCGGGTAAATAAGTCTACCAAGCCTCGCACACGTGGCGTCGATGAGGCAGCGGACGCATCCTGGCCTACAATGGCCCAGCCGAACCCAGCCGACTTAAACGTCAATACAACGACGCGCCGACAATGCTCGACGGATTACGAGGACCTCGGCTTGCCGCCCCCGCATTGTTATTGTTCGCGGGTCGAAAATCCGGCGCGCGCGGCTTGAATTATGGAAATACAAGCTCTTTCCGAACAATAGGGACACGGCGAAGGTGGACCACTGACCCAGAGGCTCATTTCGCTCGGACAGTCCGCAAGCTGGATAAATATTGGACGAGAAGGGGGAGGAAGCGGGGCTGGAGGCTTGTAATTGATCGTCGGAAGGCGCGCCGCTGACGCTGTACATAATTGTTATTGTGGCGCGGCTGCGGCCAGCTGAGATGTGTATATATGGGTGAGAGGGACGGCTGGGAGGGAGAGAGACTTCATCAAGAGAATTGTTCGTGCTCGCTTCGGAGAAGTACTTACGGAAGTTGGCGATGGACTTATTTGTTATTCTGACGTGGCAATTGCAGCGCGCCACTCGGCTACCGTCGCCGGCAGAGTGTTTACTTTTATTAGAAAATCCTGTTTGGGAGTAATTAGAATGAAAAGGGGATGCTTGGGAGTTGATTGAGTGAATAAAGTATTTAATGTCTGAGAAGGTTTTCTGAGTGTAATGTAGACTGGAAGATTTAGTTTAAAAGGAATTGATTTTTTTACGAGATGACGGTACGGCTTTTGGAATTTTCCTTGGACGTGCACTTTTTGAATTTTCTCCAAAGTTATTCGCAAAATTTAACGAATTAATTCTCCGTCCGTGCCGTGAAAAATTTAAAAATTTTCCCACCCACTTATAAATCAAAGTTATTACAGTAAGGCCCCGCTTAATCTTCGCCGACAGTGCGCTCGAAATTTCTCTTTTTCTCATGTAAATTTGCAATTTCCCATCACCCCCCCGACATAACTTTGCGAAAGTCGCGCGCTCGAAAATCTCGAAACGACTCGCTGAAGAAGTTGGCGCGCTTGCGCGTAATAATCCGGCTCCTTTTAAACAAATTTCCCGAACGACGTTTCCCCAGTCCCCCGCGCGCACTCAGAAGCTCCGGGCTCGTAAAAAAGTAGATTTCAAGATTCATAAAGTTCCCGGGAAGAAGTCGCGCTTCTTTGCGCGCGGACCAGTCGAGACGGCGACGCTGACAGCGTCAAAGACGTCGGGGGGGATGGCTGGAAATGTTATCAATCTATTAGCGTGTCCTCGCGCAGTAATATAGGAGTTTTTCAGTGACACTGTGAGAGGCTCGTAAAGCTCGGGGAGACATCGTGGGAGGTGAGGGTAGACGCTGTCACGTATAAAAATCAGCACTCGATGCTCTTTTGCCGGTGTTACACTTGCAGGGATGGCGCGATAAAAGCGACTTCAATACGATCATCGCTCGTAAACGCCCGAAAATTACTCGGCTTTTATGGGCTCATTCTTCATCGTTATATTAAAATTTTGCGCCGGGCGTTTTTCTTGCGCCGGGGATGTTGTGCGTTCGATTGAGGTTTTGGCGTGTAAGGAATTTGTTATTAAAGATATTATTAAATAAAAATAGAGTTTGAGTATGTAACGAACTGAAGCTTTTGGTGTTACTTTAAATTCGAAAGGCCCTTGTCAGTACGAGAGAAGAAAGTGTCATTGAAACAGAGTAAAAAAATTATTTATATTTTTTTTTAATTAAACTTTTCCAATTACGCTTTGACACGATGAAAGCAAAAACTTTCCTTTTACCAGGCTAGCTCGTTTAAAATAGAAGTCGCTGACATTAATAACAGATGAACGCTAACTATGTTGATATGGCATTGTAATGTTTCTCATCCAAGGAGATATTGATTCAGTTTGAATTTGTGTCAAGTATGACTTTTTGTAGTAGTTTCTTTCTGGTTCATAACAGCACAAAAAAAGATGCGATATTTTGAAAAAAAAATATGATCGAGAAAGCTGGTTGACGGGTCTGTATTGTTGGAAAATAACTGCTTGGAGTAAGAAACATTTCAACAATACATCGAAAATTTCTTGGAACCGGTCAAATATATAAATGTTGATACATTTATAAGGTACATTGACACACTGAAATGAAATTCACTGAAATTAATTAAATTTTCATTTTGATACTATTTATTCAGTAAACATTTAATTCAGATAATATTAATTAACTTTAAAAAGAAAACTTATTTCAAAACAAACATTTGACCGAGTTCACTTCTCTTTATTACTAATAGAAAGTACTATCAAAATAATTCACGCACAAAGGCATCAACATTATCGACCATAACAAATTTTTCACGGCTCAATTAACCAAATTATCCACCGTCCCGTCCTCCAACTATTTTCGCGCGACTCCCGGCGTTTTTCTCTCGCAAAAGCCTGAAAAGCTCGTAAACGAATACAAGAGGTCAAGAACAAAACGCGCCGGTAGTTAAAAGCTCTTTACTACTTCGATCGATTTAAAGAACTAACGAACGGGCGCGCTCATCCAGCGAGAGCGAGTCGCCCGTCAAATCATCCGCATGGACGGACAGTAATGAAAAGCGGGACGACGATTGTGCCGACGGCTCTCTCGTTTTTACGCATATACATACCCACACAGCCACGCCTGCACTTGCCTGAAGCATCTCGCGCAAGCTCGTCATTAGGCGAGATAACTGAAGAGCGAAGCTCCGCGGAAAAATGTCCGCTGTTTGCCCAGTCTGAACTCCTCTTTTGCCTTTATTGTTATTCGCGTATCTCGTTGTACGCGCTGATTTTTCATACCCCTTTTACCGCGGCTCGTTCGGAGAAAAAAAGCTGTAGAAGTAAAGGAGCTTTACGGTTCAGCCGCGCGGTAAAGAGCTTTCTTCTTCTTTGTGTCGTTGGCTTATTTGCGGCCCTGCCGCGAAGAGCTTGTTTCGCGATTCGCCGATTAAGGGGTGGGCTGACAGCGAGAGGGTCTGGAGGGCTTGACGAGAGAAAATTACGCTGGACTTTTACGGCTGGATTTATGAATGGCGAAATTATCCTCAGAGAGTCCCTTTGGCTTCGTTTATTCGTGGGAATTAGTGTGTTTTGTTCTTTGTCGAGGAGAGCTTTGTAAATATTTTTCTTTTGCGCGTGGTATTATGACGGCGTGGAGATTTGTGGAAATGTACTGCGGAGGTAATAATATTCGTTCTGGATTGAAATAGCTAATGGACTATTCAATCAAATTCTTATGTATTTATTAATTTACAAATGAGTTTATTGGTCTGGACATACGATCAAATACAAGTTATGTAATAAATCATTATTATTTTTATTTGTATATGCAATTATGTTTGATATTTATAGTATTTTTAATTCATTATTCGTGAATATTGTTATTTGCATTATTTGAATATTGAAAGTGCATGTAATTCCATCAACAATGGAAACAAATGTTACCATTTTACTTCAGCAAATAATACCTTTAATAATTAATTCAAAAATTAATAAGTTTTACTTTCAGAAAATGTTAATTATCATTGTTTTTATTTCAACATTTCGAATAAATCAGATTTTAATGAAATTCTTTTTGAAAAAAAAAAAACAATTTTAATAAGTTTTTATTTAGTTTTATGAAAGAAAGAGTAAATACACGATGAACACATTCCTTGAGTAAACTAATTCGAAACTGTTCTAACTTGTACGCACATTTCGTATACCTAATTACCTCGTATAAATTAGTTAATCTAAACACACGAGCTAAACTAATAAAGCTCATAAGAAGGACCTAACCCCCACATCTTTGAAATGATTAGCCGAAAATAAAATAAAATATTTTTGCGCTCAGCTCGCCGTAGCTTGCTGAAATATGGGCAATTCGACCTCAGAACTTCCTCTTTCTCTCCTCTCCTCAAACTTCCCGGGCCCTTCAGACTTGCGAGCCAAGACTCGCAGGGCTTCTCGAACAACTAAATTCTAGAATCAGCTTATTTTTATTCGAATGGACTCCATAAATTCCCCAGCCTCCTAATCTTTATTGGCAGCGGGCCGGGAGCTTCACTTTGCGTCGGTTCACATTACAGCTCCTTCTGAATAAATGGCACGAGGAGCAGCCCTCTGCCTTAGCCCTACCCCTCCCAGAGTAGACAAAAAAAGATTCACCCTCACCATAGAATCCATGCGCGCCCAGACGGTATGTGGAGCGCGTTCGCATAACGGATATTTTTCTTTGATGTATATGCGGGCAGATGGATTTTGTCTGTCTCCTGTCTGTTTATGCAAACAAATATGCAAAGTGCATGCGCGTGCGGAGATATTTAGCCGGCTGATTTTCCGGTAAGCTGTTATTTCAATCTTTATACAGGGCTTTCCACCAAATTGGTTTCAGTTAGGCAAGGTTAAGTGAATTTATAATTAAATATTTTTTCGAGCAACACCAATGCGTTACAGAAACTGTTTAAAATCGTCATTTTATTATAGCGAAAGCTCTGTAACCCACAATCGTACAATCGCAATGTCAATATTCCCATTGTTACAGCGACTTTCAAGTTTAAAGAAATCAGCGGTCCTTGTACCTTACTACTCCGCCGCAAGCTCGGGCGGAAAAACGAAGCTCTTTTGCCGCGAGCTTGCGCTCGCGCAGCTACTTCCGCGACTAAATGCACCCACTACTGCCGGCTTTGTTTACGCGCGTGTATGCGCATTCGCATTTGTTCGGTCGCGGCTTCGTGTGTATACCTGCGGCAAGAGCAGCGCGCGAGGAATCTCATTTCCTCTTGAAGTCAAAGAGGGAAAAAGAGAGAGAGTTGAACGCGCGTTTGCGCGTTTTTGCTCTCGCTTTATGGCCTTTTCACCTTCTTTATCTTTCCTTTTTGCGTACTATTGTTTCAGACACGCGTCGAATGCTAATCTGTGTCTGCGTCATTCGTTTTTTGAATGGCGATGTCTTTTGAGAGGTTTTGACAATCTCAGTGGTATAGTCTTTTCTCGCGATTTCTAATTATTGTGTGGAAGGAATGGAGCTTTAGTGATTACTAATTCCTTTATTGCTGGGCTGCTATTTTGCATTCTTCTAATAATTAAATTTCTTATATTTTTATAAAATAATATAATTTTGTTATGAAAATTAAATATTTTGTGTACCTATGATTTAGATATTATTAAATTTATTGTATTACGACTTCATTTATTTCCTTCAGTGAAATATTCAATGTTTTAATATGTAAGCTTTTTTCCGTTTGACTGAATGGATTCACACTAATTTGCAGTGACATATTCTCGATTAATCAATTTACTCAATGCAGCAGTATTCAATATAAAACAATAGGCTTTATTTTTTATGCATTCAGTTACATTGTAATCTGTAAGTACTTTATTAGTGATTGACATATAATAGATAAACGATTAAACGTTCAGGATAACATTCAATCAGAGTATAATACTATTGATATCTAGTTAATGCAAAGCATCGAATGAAACTCTACAGTTAAGAACATAACATAATATCGAATATCAACATTACACACGCTCCATCCCAACTACTTAGCAAAATTTAGCATAACCTAAAATACGGCTAAGGCGGCCCATAAGGTACAAGGCCAACTCCGAAATAACAAATTTCAAGCGCGTTAAAATCGTAAAGCACACAACTATGCAAATTAGCCGGGAAAACATATCTTTTCGGAATCCCAGCTAGAGAAATCTCGTGGGCTACGTGCGCGCGTGATTCATCCCTCCCTCACCTCCCTCAGGCCTCTCTCGGCCTTCCCGGTGAATAATGCAAATGAAATCTTGATCTCCCTGAAAGCGCTTATACGAATAAGCGAGCTCGCTGGAAGATTTCTCGCGCGCCCCGGCGTATATATATCCCCGCATAAAACTCGCCCTCCATATTTCATACGATGTCACCTGCCTCGTAGCCATTCAACTTCATAAACTCGACACTTCTCTCTCTTTCTTTCGCCCGGCGCGTGCGCCCGCGCGTCCGGACCATCGAGCTTTTTCTCTTTCCGCAGCGAGCTTATGCAAGCTCGAGCCATTGTTTTCGCGCTGGGCTGCAGAGGCGCGCCCCCCGATAAAACGGCCCGAGATGGCTGTGCTTTTTCTCGGATTTCGTTTAACGTTCGTTTGTTGGGACGGCAGGGACGTGGCTAATGCATGAATTCATGCGAGTGGGATTGTTGCGTTGTGTTGTTGGGATTGGCCTGTTTTGAAGGATTGCGGTGTCGAATGGTTTTTTGGGGATTGGGAGGATTGATGAATGTAAATTATTATTTGACTTTTATGATGGACTTTATTATTTGGGTTTGTATGAAGGGAAGGTGTATTGTTTTATGAGAGTGTTTTGAATTTGTCCTGTAAGACGTTTATGAAAAATTTTTTTAAGTAAGAATAATATATTATGAAGAATGTGTTTTGGTCCCGGGTTTGCTTTTTAGACATTGTCAATACAAGTCGAAAGCAAAAGCTGGCGTCCATTTGGCGGTCCAAGAAAAAAACAGAGAAAAATGGAAATTATTTTTATATGAGAAATAGAATTCTATATTTTTTATTAAATTTATATTTGATTTTTCATAAAATATTCATTATAATATAAAAGTAATAAGTAAATTAAGGCTTCAATTTCCGGGATTTTATTCACATATTTATTAATTCAAAGTTTCAAAGCAGTTATAACTCAGGCAAAAACGGAATACAAAATCAAGCAAATTATAATTTTATATCGAAATTAAAATATCCGAGAAATGAAAATTCAACGTCAAATGAGATGAATACATAATAAAAATTATTCCATTAAACCCACCCCTTCCTTTAATCATTTATTTTATTCAATATCCAATTCGCTTATATTATCCCCCAATAAAGCGAATAATCCTCCCTCTTATATAATTTTAATAAACAAAACGCGAATTAACGACCCTCCCGATAAGCAATAATGAACTTCCTGCTCGAAACCAACTCCACCTCCCCCTCCGCAATCGCCTACCCTCCCACACACGATACACCAAATTCCCGCAAACTTTCCGAACTCTCGAGTCACGCATGAAAAATGCGCCCTCTCTTATCTATGCGCGCTTCGTCTTTAATATCGGGCCGCGTGCGCCTTCTTCTTTCTCCTCGGGCTCGCTTTGCAGAAAACGCGCCGGTAACTCTTGAATAATACAGGCGAGCGCGGCGCGCACTTGAAAATTCCGGGCTCGTATTTCATAGCCGAGCGCGCGGAAACTTTTGCGCGTTTCGTTTACCTCGCCGCGAGCTGGCCGGCCTCCCTGGCCTTTCCGTCCCATTGATCACGATCGAGCTGGCCCCGCGGCCATTGCCGTAGTCTACGTCAAGAGAGCTGCATCGTCGCGGTGTATGCGGTGGGGCTGGTTATGAAGCTTATTCGCTTTTTCATCTTTGGAGGTGGGGGTGAGAGGATAGGCCTGCGCTGGTGGCTTGGTATTTTTTGGGGGATTATAAGAGAGGACGGACTGGATTAGAGGGCGAAATTTTGTACGCTCGGCTGCTGGACAATGGGTTTAAGGATTAGTTGGGAATTTTCGGAGAGGACTGGGGCTGGACTGTCTGTAATTATAGTTATGTGAGCTTTGTTCTGGTGAAGTTGGTTATATTTTTTGTGAGTTCGAAATGTAGTTTGAATTTTAGAAATTAGTTAATTAGAAATAGGTACGAAAAAATACTAAATAAAGTTTAACTTTTAAGGTATTCATTCACGTAAACACTTAAAATTAGATTCTTAGGTACGGCGAACCAGCGTATGCGTGTCTTACTATGCTCGGAATGCATCTACTTAAAGCTACAATTACGGAGCTGAACTTTCCATCCACTTAAGAAAGTTGAATTAACATCTTAGTTCACAGAGTTTTGTCTCGTTAATTACAGTGCATACTTTAAATATTTATTTCTGTAATAAAAAATTTCCATTCCACCGGTATTTTACACTTTTATCCATTTCAATAAAATAATGGACCGGCAGATGTTGCAAACGTATAAGTGAAGTTATTACGAATTATATTCTTATAGGATTCAGTATTATGACTCCATAAAATAAAATATTAAAATCAATATGAAAATGTTATCTGAAATGAAACGAAAGATTGTTAAATATATCAAAGATTTATGAAAATATGATTTTTATTAAATATTATAAAAATTGTATTTTTTCGAAATTTTTAACAATTTAAGTTTTTATCGAAAATCAATAAATAATAATAATGTAAAATGAGACGAATAATAAAATTTTTCAAAAGCATAATATAAATAAAAATTTATCTTCAAAATTACTGTCACTGAAATATAGAATCTTTTACATTAACTTGTCACAAACTAAAAAAATCACAAATATCGCCGTAAACATAACAATAGAAATATTTTCGTTATAATAACCAATAAAGGCCAATCGCTGTTCCTCAGCGGCGCAACGATGCGGAGCACGAAAAACATAGAAAAACTCTATATTAAAAGGAAAAAGCGAGAAAGCAGCTATATACCCGCAGGAAGAAAGAGCGAGAAAGAGAAAAAGAAATCGAGGGAGCTGCCAATAGCGCCTCAGCTCCGCGCAGTGGCAAAGTCGTTTTCTCGTCGCGTCGCTTTCCTACAAACGTCCTGGTAACTCAATTTTGACAATTTTCCGAATCAGAACTTGCCCCCTAGTCGTCGCTCTACTACCTTTTTCCTCGCCGCCCTTCCTCCCTTTTTTCATTTTCTTTCTCCCCGTCTCTTTGCCGCTCCCACTCTTATATCCGCCAGGCGCCGAGTTAAGATTTCCGAGTCATTTACTTGCCTCCCTGCGAAAAAGCTCGGAGGCGCAAAGGAGCCGGCGAAATCTAGACGATCGTGTGTATATACGTGTCCGCGGGCGAAGTGTAGATCGGAACTGGAAGAGGCGAAAGAGAAAGATGAAGCGCTTTGTCGCTGCCGCAATTTCGTCGGTTCCTTTGCGGGCGAGCTTGCGAAAATTCTCATTGAAAGCCCGCGAGCTAGAGTCCTTTTGCGCCGCTCGGAGTGAGAAAAGTCGAACCTAAGTGCAAACGGCTGTTTGCTTAGGCGGCTGGAAAAACAAGGCGCGGCGGGTGAGGTGGCGTTCTTATCGGCGAGTCACTTTTTCTTCTCGCGCCTGGCTGCGCTACTGCGCGCGCGCATCGGCTTTTACGTTTTCTGAGATGGATTGCGAGGAGTGAGGAGGAAAAGGTGTTGGATGTTTTCGTTCTGAGTGTGCGTTTTCTCTGAATAATCAGCGACTCTTTATTGTTTTAGTGGGGAATGGTCTGAATGAAGTGGGTCGGTTTTGTGGGTTTGCGATGACGACTTTTGACACATGCAAGTTTTAATGATGTTTGGATGGTGCATTATTTTTCACTAAAATTGAAATAATATATGACAAAAAAACACAATTCTCGTTGTTAAATCCGTCAACAAAAAGCTCTGTCATAATTGTTAAGCAAAAGCAACAATAAAATCTTCGTGTAGGCATTTCAAAGGAACGAAATAAAATCTCTCCCATAAAAGTAAGATTATATTTTTCCTAATAAAGACTTCCGAGCTTGTCGTGTTTTGATGCTTTCGTGTAGCATTAAAGGATAAAGAGCGCGGTCTTGTTCAGAGCATGCATAATATTTTTAGTCATAAAACGCAATTTTCCGTGAGAAGGCCATCAGCAGCTTTTTTTTCCTTTTCTTCGCTGCTTTATATTGGATGAGAAGGAGCGCAAGAAAGAAAAGAGCGCGGGAGGAAGCCGGGGAGAAGACTCGACAGATCCGAAGCTCTGCTCGTCGTTTGCGGCGAAATTACACGCGGCCGCAGTTTATTTACGCCGAGGATCTTGTGGGAAAAAAGCTAAGATATAACGAGATACTGCTTTTTGATTTCTGGCCCCGATAATCCTTAGCTTTTGTAATTTCGTTTTGATATAAATAGCTTGATAATATTAATAAATAAAAATAAACATGCACATAATAGTAAAACAAGAAAGTTGTCTTGCCACACTCGGACATTATCTACTTATTTATTCCCGACATCCACGCATAAATCATACTTCCAAAAGACAAACGATAAAACAAACGCCGGCTAAAAGCCGCTCAAATACCTACTCGAAACGATCCCCGAAGTATTCATAAAACAATTTGCCAGAGCCGCAAAGTTCGCGAGGTAATACCCCCCCGTCAAACTCCCCAAACTCCTCCATACAGCAAACTTTTTGTCTATTGCCATTCGCCCTTAACAAAAAGCCGACATTAGAGCAGCCGCGCGCATTTAATATGAAAATTCCAGTACCCGCGCAATTCCATATATGAAAAGCGCTGAAAGGACGAAAACCGGCCGCGTATTTCCGCGACGTATACAATATACACATATTCCAGGTCCAAGAAGCGATAAGAGCCAGGGCTGGCCGGCGAAAGAGATTCCACATATAAATATATAACAGCCAGGCTCTCTCGCGGCTAGAAAATCTGGGCGCCCGTACGTCGGGTCGATTGCCATTTCAAGGAGGGCTGGCTCCCGGGGTATTACAAAGTTTCAGCCCCCCCTCACCGCAAGCTCGCACACTAGTCCAGCTAGTGTGGCTCGATTTCACGTGAGAAGCTGGCCCATACGCGTGTGTGTGGCTGTAGTTCCGGAGACTTGGAAAATTAATGCCGCGCGATGGGGGCTAACGACTAAAAGGAAAGTTTCTAATTAATGCAGCAGATGCCACATCGTCGCCGCAGCGGCAGCAGCCGAATCTGCGCGCTTTATGCGGTTATGCCGGGCTGCTCTCCCGTCTATACATGTATAGAGCGCCGCGCGACGCCCGGAAGCCACTTCCGAAAGGGCCAGAGTCGCGTCCCCTGGTAGGAGCGGCTTCGATTATGCAAATGCGAGCGGGCTGGAATCGAGCTCGTCGCTTCCGATTTGCCGGCTCTCGGGGACAAAGACGGCGCGCCGGGAAAAACAGCCGGAAAAAGACGCGGGGGCTGATCTTTGATGTCGACGCGAGACGAGCGAGCCGGAAATTGTGCCACTCGACGAGACGTCGCGAGCCTCTGTGTGAATACGTGGCTGCTTGTTTTTTTTTTGGAGGGCTGATGGGATATGTCGGCTGGTGTTAAATTATGGTTTTATTTTTGGTGGCTGTGTTTTATGGCGGTACTTTGTGGATTGGCTTTTTATCCTGGGATTGTCGGTTTTGCTTGAATTAGTGGAAATAATGTTGGTGACGTGGGTTTTCTGTTTTATTTTAAAATGAATGTAGATGTCGATCTATAGTCGATCTGGAGGATATATAAAGAGAAAAGTTTTATTTTACTGTTATTGAAAAATTGAGAATCGATAGCGATATATTCACGGCGGATTCCAAAGATAGTTGGCGTCTCGTTGAGAAATTCCAGAGAATATCGTTGATCCTATAAAATATTACTATTATTTGTATTCTGAGCCTTTTAATTTAAAAAAATTGAAAAATTTATCCAAACCTAAATAAAAATCTATACCGAGTTCAATCAGACAGTATCATTCTTTAATATTTCACATCAACCTCCACTTTTCAAACGTAAACCATCGCAAATAAACTCTCCAAACTCCCCCAAACATCCTCCAACAATGCAAAAAATCCAATCCCCAACCCACCCAACAGAAAACAATTCAATAATTACAAAAACCTGTCTCTTTACCCTCCCTCAAAACTTTCCTCCGCGAGGAAAACGCCAATATCAAAGTCGAGCTCGCGTGGGCGTCTGCTGATGTACGGCGCGAGCGAGCGCAGATTCAAAGTTCGACGCGCGGGTTTGTTAAACAGAAAAATGAAAGTTTCGCCTGTCGTTCGCTAGCGAAGAGAAGGAGGAGCCAAGGCTTCGGCTTTACTTCCTTGTTAAAAAGTTTTCGCGCTAGAGACGATAAGGGGGATTTCAGGTGAGATTGTCTCCCTTCGTCTCCGAGTTTCCGCCTCGAGATTTCGAAAAGATCCGCCGAGGCGCGCGCGCGCGCGACCTTAAACTAAGGGGATGATTTCGATTACGTTTTTTTCCGTCCCCGCGTCTCTGGATGTAGTCTAATGTGATTTACCTTTCCGGCATTGTCTTTTTACGCGGAAGTAGGTCAAAGAAATGACGAGGGATTTGTTTTGGACTGCTTGAAATTCATGAGACTGGCTAAGCGAAAAATTATGTTTTATCAACCTTATTTATTAACTGAATTCATTGAATCAATATAATAATAAACTTGAATGCCCGGCGCGGGCTCAATTTTCCATAAACAAACAATAAATCAGGCCTTTCCGGCTTTATTGTTTATTAACAAGTAATTTATCAACTGCATAAATCCTCATGAGCAGTTGAAATATAGCGATAAATTCCTGACACTGAAATTAAAGCCATCAGCGGGCGGACGAAAATATTTCTCACTTAACACCTCGAGTTTATCTTGCCGGCAATAATCCTGAAAAATAACGGCCAGCATTAAACAAAGCAAATAGCCCGAAAATAAAACGCGAAACAGAAGAAAGCCAGAAGTTCAAGCCTCTGCCCTCTGACCAACCTCTAGGCCACACCTGCGGTCTCGCGCGCCGAAAAGCCGGATCGACGCGCTCGTCTAATCCAACGAAAAGTGCCGCTCCGCAGGGCAGGGTATAATTCCCCGGATTAATCCCCGCGGCCTCTCGAAAGTCGAGAGAAACGAGCTAAATTGCTAATTATGCCAATTTGTAGTTTCGCTCGCAGTTTTACTCTCTATTCGTTTCCTCTGCGCGCCTCCGCCCCTTCATCATCCATCTTTCTCGCTCCCACGCGGCTTTGGGCTAGGGAGCCCCGACGAATTACAGGGAGAACTAGCGCTTGGGTATCCCATTTTGTCACCATAAACTACCATTACTAAGCCAGGGATCCGGCCCGGCTTGTACGCGCAGCCGAGTGTGTTGCTCCAGCCTAGCCACGCGCGCTGCAAGCTCGTGTTTGTTTATACAGCTACGCGCCGTTCCTTATGCTCGCGTATACGCGCCTGCGACTCTCCCATTTGAATAATCACATTTAAATTGCGCGTGACGCGCAAGCTCGGCGGCTGCTTTCGCGCTCGCGAGCTTGCGAATGGATGCGGCTTTGTAAACAGCGGGAGAGCTTGCAAGCTCTTCTTTCCATCGCGGGCGTTTTAGCGCTGGAAAAACGTCGCCGCGCGCTGTAAAACACGAGTGGGCTGCCTTAGCTCGCTGTTATACGACGGCGGCGGGTATAGCTGCGTTTTAGTGCGCGATTTTTAAGGGCGCGCGCGCGCGCGCCGGGCTACGTCAAAGGAGATTGTCAGTGTCGGCCAAGAATTTTACCGTAAACGGTAATTTAGAGGTTGCGAGCCCTGCCCGCAAGGTATAAAAAGCGCGTGAAATATGGCCGTAAAAATTCAGCGTTATAAGTCGGCCGGGCTTTTTGTCGTGCGGCGGGGAAAAAGTGCGGCCTGCGGTTTAGCTTTTTCTCCCGGTCGGATGAATAGTGTGGGGATTAAAAAATTATTTGCGCGGGACGGTCGATACTTATTTATATTTTAGGTATAATGTTTGATCTCGATATTTTCCGTTTCAGCAGCTTTAGAAAATTTACGATTCACCGTGGAAAATATAAATAAGTAATTCAATTACTCAAAAAGGAAAGTTCAGCCTATTTAAATTTTCACGAAAGTCTATAAAAAAAAGTCAAGCCCAGACAAGCAGCCGTAAAAACTTTGACAGCGTTGTCTACTGTCGCATTAATTGTGCATTTGTTGAAACTATGAAATTAGTCCATAAACCTGTTACACTATACGAACGTATAGGCCAGTCCCGCGGGGAAAGCTCCGGCCGTTCGCGCCGAGCTTCCGAGCCAATGCATATTGCATGAGTCGCCGCATAGGTCATTCGATAAATATATAGGGCTCCGCGGTGAAGGGAAAATCGCAATGAACAGCCAGTTCTATCCGCGCTGTACGCTAGCATCGAGCTTGCAGAATCCAATGGCTGAAGTCATATCGAGCTACACGTAGAGGCGCGCGTGCGAGTTGCGACAAATACACGTTTGACTATGAATTCCGATGAGCCGAAAGCTCGAGCTTGCGAGCTTGCAAGCTCGATAGTTACGGAAATTACGTGACTAATTTTCTTGCCGCGCGCTTGTTTGCCTTAGTTATACGCACTTGGTCGGATGGGCCGTTATTTGAGGCGGTCGGGTAATTTTCCCGGCTGCGTGAGTGAAATTATGTTTATTCTTAGCGATGGAGCTTGGGTTATGTGTGTAATTTACTTTATTAGATGAATTTAATGGTTGGATATTAACTATTTCTTTCAAAATTAGTTAAAAATTATTTGCGAAGTTAAAGTTACTGTTAAAGGTTCATGTAAGGGTAAATAGAAACGTTTAAAAATTTCTCATTCACGAAATCCGAACGGTTAATGAGGTGTATTTGGAGCGAGTTCAGCCGTTTATCCGAAAAATAATTACGTTTCGCAAGCTGCACGGTAAATCAGCGCTCTAACCAAGTAACGGTAAAATAAGCGCGGAAAACATTCCCTTTTTTCATATTCCCGAGCAAAGTGGAAAAGTAAACGCCACGGCTTAAATAAGCGTCGTTGAATTTTAGCACACGGCACTAGAGCTTTCAGCCCTTTGAACGATACGTTTACCAATTACAGAGGGCCGGCCGAATAAAACGTACTGCGCCGCAGTCCGCATTATCGTAAACACGAGAAAACAAAGCCCTGCCCTAGAAAGCCAGCCTGCTAAAGCACTCGTGAAGCTCTAAATTACCCAAATTACGGGGTCAAATTATTTTCACGTTAAAATGTAAATTTTCACGTTAAAATAAAATCACGCCCAATGCATTACGCACCATTAGCGTGAAAAATTGCATTTATCTCTCTTCGGGCGTGCTTTCAAGAATGAATAATCGCGAGCCTCGGTGCTTGCAGACGACGAAGATTGTACAGCGTTTTCCGTGCATACAAGTACAAGAAGGCCAGCCCCCCCCCCCTGAAGCCTCTTGAGCCAAGTTTCCGAAAACTTCGGCGGCGCTCCGCCCTCGAGACGAGCTCCCTAAAAGCGTGTTTTTGCCTCGGCTCCTTTATTTTTTTTCACTCTCCGCTCTCGCGCACAAATGCCGGAGTCAAAGTGTCCCCCGGCTTCCGGGGCGCGGCATCCAGCCGAAATTACTTTTTCCAAGTTACTTTAAGTGTAATGTATAACTTTAACTTGGAGAGACGCGGAAAGCTCATGAAAAGAAGTTAATTTCGAATTCTCCCCTTTCGCAAGTGTCGCCGTATAACCGGGGCTTTAACTTTTTTCAATGCCCGTAAACTCCTCGAGCTCCGCTTGTCTAACGGAGATTAATTAATACAGAATACACACGTTTAAAGAGCTGCCAAGCGGCCTAGCGATACTACAGACTACACAAGCACAGAGAAAGCGCGTAAGCGTCTTGCGTAATTGCAAAAGAGGAATTAAGCTCGGCGGTGGCATCAGCGCCGCTTGAATTAGCGCGCAAAAGTCGGAGGGGGGGAAGGGCGCGGCCTGGGAAATTCAGGGCTCGTTTGTAAGCGCGACGCTCGCCGCACGCACCGCCGAGAGTAATAAGCATCGGGCGCGGGGGTGGGCCGCGAAATTATGCAGAAAGGCCGCCGCCTAGTTTCACCCAGCGCCTCCGCGTTTATGAATAATTATTACCGCGCGCTCGCGCGGCGCGAGCGCTGATTGTCAGGCGAATCGTTAAGTGCTCGAGGTATTCAGGGGCTTTAATTGTATACGCAGGATGCGCGTGGGTGTGGGTACGTTGTTTAGAGCTTCGTGGGTTTTCAGGTTTTCCCGGGGCTAGAGGTGAATGGGAGGGTTTTGCGGAGGAGGCTGGACGCGGTTTGGAGGAAAGATAAAAGTGCCCGGGGCGTTTTAGCAAAGAATTTAATATTGCTCTGTTGGAAATTTCAAAAAGGGCCGCGGCGTATATTGCATTTGTGTTCTTTGTGCTGTTGGTTTGCCGCGTGCGGAGAATTAATATCGCTGTAAAGTCGGCGCCCTTTGTTTTCCTTTCGCGGGGATGTGTTTTTACGGTTTTTGGAAAAAAAAGGATGCGACTGGTTTTTTGCCGGTTTTGTTTGCTCGGCGAGCTTTGTGAATGTGTGAAAATTGAGTTTTTGAATTAGATATGTTGTAAACATTTGTTCAAGTAATTCTGGATTATAGTCTTTTGAAATATATGGGATAGACATGTTTGGAAACCGTAATATCTTCGACGCAGATATTCAGCTAGGCCGATATGGATGAAATTACAATTCTATTGGATGAATTTGCCTTTATAATTTGTGCCATTTTCGGGAAAATTAATTGAATTCTGCGAATTTAAGTTCATTAATTTTTGTGTAAATTTTGATAGCTATGAAAGGGTTAATGTATACATCTACTTCCAAGAAACTTAGTCCATTTTTAAACGTATTATAAATTTGAATACTTCTATTTTTATTACTTTTATATAATAGATTACCACGTTTTATTAAAATCACAAAGTATTTTATTTGATCATAGGATATTTATTTTTATGAATTGCGTTAAAATATAAGATTAGTAATATAGAATTAAATCTCTTCTTGAATTTTCCTAATAACAGAATATGCGCATTCAAGCTGCGTCAAACTATTGCAAAACCAAATAACCCTTCCCCTCTCACTTCCCCAACAATAAAACCACTTCCCAAACCCACCCCCAAAAAATTCCCATGAATCTCTAATTTCAATCCGCAAAATACCGAAAAGCTTTCCTAACGCCCGCGAACGCCATCCATCCCCCTTCGCGGCCCACGAAAACTCGTATAATTCAGCACTTGGCGCGTACAGGCCGAATCCAATTGTCTCTCGCTCGGCCACTCGGCTTGCACTGCATTTCGCGGCCCCGGCCGAAAATTGGCTACCTGCGGCCCTCGCCGGCGCGGAATGCCCAACGCGATCCATTAGTAATCAATGTCATCCGGCGCTACGGCCGACCGGCAGCAGCGCGTTCCCAGCCGAGTAATCAATCAACTCCCCCCCTCTCACGGCCCCACCTACGCTATAGGGATAATGAACTCACAATTCCGCGAGTGACGCGCCGCGCTGGCCTCTCGTCTAATACCCGAGCGAGCCGATTTCCCTGGAAGAGAGATGCAGGGTAGGGGGGATGGGACTGGCGGTTGTGTAATGCGCTAATCAAGAGGCTAATGCGGCCGCCGTGGCTCTCGGCTGATCAATATTGCAGCGGGGGATGTGACGAAGAATCGGAGGACTGCGCGAGCCAGGCGCGGTTGGCGTTCCTTTAGCTCTGGGGTGGGCCGATTGCGCTTACGGTTATTGTGATTCCGGGTGTAATTGGCGCTGTTACGGCGAGCGTTGGCTCTTGATAATTGCCGGGTTTAGGTGGGATGAGGTCGGTTATGATGTAGGGATTGTGCGATGCGATTGTGGAGAGTGGGTATTGATGGAATATGGTTCTTTTTTTTTGTTATTAGGATGTAGTGGTAGGAGGGCAGTGATTGAGATTGTGATTTATTGTTTGCGTCAAAGTAAAATTAATTTAGGTAATAAGAGTTTTTAGTTATATACCTTACGTACATATTTTTGAGGATTCTGTGCTTGCGTGAAATAGTCAAAGAACTTACTCATAAGTTTTACTAACTTAAAAAAGTGTTTAAATTCCTTTTTTAAGAATATCATGTTTCTGTAAAAGTATTTTTAATATTTTACACGAATACTTAATAATACATTATGCACGAAGAGAGTAAAGTCGCATATTTTTCCCGAGGGAATAATTGACTCTCAAGATGCATATAATACTTTATTCCCACCTTAAATGTAGCCACTTATTTGTTTTTATTTTATTTTTACAATTATTTTTTTATTTTTTCAAATGAAAATGCTAGCGGGGAAATAATGACCGAGGAGGGAGATAATGGCATAGGAGGGAAATAATGGCACATTATTTCCCGCCTCGAGATTGTCGCGAATAATATAATATCCCATTTACGCGATTTTCTGGGGAAACAAGTGACCATTATCCTTAGGGTAGGAATAATAATATATAATAAATTATTGTAATTTTACATAAACTTTACATAACTTCTCATGGTGTTGCAAAATTTTATTCAATTTTTGTAGTACTGAGAATTACATAAATATTTCCATTTAATTTTTAATTAATAAAGATTTTTAATTAAAATAGATTTTTAATTAATAAAAAATTTTATTTAATAAATTTTATTAATAATTAAACACTAAATAAAAAAAAATATTTGACCATACCGGTTTTATTTGTTAAAAATCCACGATATAATCAAATATTTTTTCAAAATTAAAAACTGGGTAAAAAAATACTTTCCCCTAATTATCAGTACCCGAAAGCCTTCAACATCGCCTCAAAATAATACACTCTCACAACGTAAAATTCTTCTTCAGCACTAACTTCTTTTACAGCTCCAGCTTAATTACTCCATTCTTTATGCACAGGAGCTTTTTTGATTTACCTCGTTCAATTTAAGTACGCTCGTAATTACGGCACAATGAGATTCTCCGAGTCCCTCAATGATACGAGGCCAGAGCCAGGCCGTTAACGCCACTCTCCTTTGTCTCTATCAGCGCAAAGTACCGCCTCTCGCCTTACCCACGCGCGCACCCTTACCAAAGAGGCCCTATCCAACACCCACGCAAAGCGATACATCGATACCCAGACACTTAACGCATTTTTTTCTCTTCCCTTTGTTGCAGCGGCTGCCAGTGCGCGCGAATGAAATGAGCCGAGGAAGCAGCAGTAGCTCGTCGTCCGAGGCAGCTCGTCGGCCACAACTGCAGCAGCAGCAGCGAGGAGCTTGCGACGGAAGTAGCCTCAGGGACGGAGTCAGAGGGGCGTAAAGTCAAGCCAGACGAACCAGAATAAACACGAGCTCGTCTGGAGCGGACGCGTACACAGAGTGAGAGAACAGAGCCGAGAGACAAGAGAGAGAGAGTGAATTCAGTGCCGAGAGAGATAAGAACGCGAGTGCGCGAGAGGGGAAAAAAAAGCTCGGCCGTAAAGCTCGTGGGTCCGTGGAACTAGCGCAGACACGCCGGATGAATGAAATTACGAAGGTCGCGCGGGGGGGCTGGGATTAATATTCCATCGGGTCTCGGGGCGATATCGTGTCTCTGCCGAGCGTGAGCTGCATAGAGTGTGTTTTAAGTAGAGGAAATAAAAGGAGGAAGGTGCTCTGTGGTGGGGCTGTTTGTTTTCGTTTATATTGTATATAGATAGAGAGGGGTGAAGAGGGAGGGGTAGTTGTTTGTGTACGTGGAAGCGCGCGAGATGAGATCGAGAAGGAAGGATTGGCGCTGATGGTGCAGGCCAGGCGCCGCGCAGACATGAACGAGCGACGATGATCGACACCGTCGCGAGCAGCAGCTGATGAACGACGACCACAACGTCGACGCCTCTATCTGCCTGGCTTGACGCATCCTTCGGGGTTTAGAGGAGATACTGGCGGCAGACTTAGGGTAGCTATTTTGCTTTTTACATTTTTTACGTTATTGTTTTGTTTGTTGATTCCACTGCTTGAGGAGAAATACATTTCTATGAATTAAAATTAAATTAAAAAAGAAACGGATTTTTTATTTATTTATTTTTTCTATTATTTTTAAGACAAGTAGAGTTCTGCATGATTTGAAATCTTAGGAAACCTAAACTTGATTCTCGTGCTGATTCTAAATAACTAATCAAAGTCAAGCCTTCAACTTTCTGTGATACACCTTTTTTAAGAGAGGATATCGAGTCGGGTACGAATACCCGGATAATTGTCGGACTACACGAATTTTTTTGCCCACTCGAGATAATTGAACTCGTCTATCATACCCGCTCTTCAGTACCTATATAATTTTTATAATCATTAAGTGTATCTAATTGCGTGTATCCGAAGCAGAAGAATTTAATTGTTATTTTAATACTATGCAGAAATCAATCTAAATGTAACAAGTAGCAATACAAAGCTCTATTTCGGATGTATCAATTAACTCGGTTACGTGCTATCTTTAGAAATTATCATTTCGATAAACCAGATAATTTTAGCTAGCCTAATAATATTACACACAGAATAATTATATGATATTTTCGAGCCACTCCAACCAAAGCGATGCATATATCAATTAATCTAATATTCGTTTACCAAATAAAATTACTATATATTAATCTCAATTCGTAACCGAGTTCAGTAACGAGCATAAAAGCACGCTACCATTTCAGAGCGACGCAGGCGAAACCAAGCCGAGGAGGCAAGCTCGTGCGGCAGAACGCAGTGGAGGTGGTCGAGGGCGAGGAGGATGCTTCGACGCCTGCTGGAGGCCTCGACGGGGGCGGGGGCCCAGCAGCCGGGCAGCCAGCTGCCGCAGGCCTCGGCCACGCCGGTCCTCCCGACCAGTCCCGTCGCGGCGAATCTCACGGGCCCGCCGACGGCAAGTAGCCCCGGCGGCAGCAGCACAGCAGCCGCCGCGGCCGCGGCCGTCGACGCTGCCCTCGCCGCAGCCACCACCACCGTAGCCGCACCAGCTGCAGCCCCAGCCGCCGGACCGCAGGATCACACCCAGCACGTCTACAACTCCACCCTCTTCCAGCCCGAGAGCGACGAGCTCGAGTATAGTGAGTACAAATTTTACCTTTTTTTTCTTGCTCTTTTTTTCATCGTGTTGTTATTTTTGAGAATGTGCTTTTGTATGTTGCCGAAGGGAAATGAATAAATAAGCGTTACAGTTTGCTTTTTTAATGATTGCAGACGTGTATTTCAAACCACTTTAAATCCCATTAATTTTTTCTTAATTACCGTTAAAATACGAGCAGCATATGTATGTTTGAATTCAATGTTAACGATACGTTAACGCGGCAAAACTAAAACACGATATACCTATATTACCGCCCTGCATTATAAACTACTCCATTCAATAAACCATTCAAGCCGACATCTCGCTTTCCACCCCTTCATAAATACCCAACCCCGCTGATCCTCAAATAACAGAATTCCGCAAGCTCGCAAGCTCGAATCGGTCGAAAGGCCAATCGGTCACCGTATCTGCAAGCTCGTCTCGGCCGGGCGCCGCAATGAAAGCGGGACAAGTAGCCCTTATCTCTCCACGCGGACACTTACCTATCACCCCCGCATAGCTCCGCATCCCAAAGTGGCCTTCAGTTTAAACGCTAAAGCCCCCGCCTCAAGCTCCAATCGCACAACGCTCGCCCTTCGAGTTACGATACTCGCAAGCTCGCGCTGGATTTGCCGAATCGAAGCGGCCCTCGGCGCGCATCTGCCGCCTCTTTGGCTGCACGACGAGGCGAAATTGCCGAGATTACGCGTTGACCTTGTTTCGCGGGCTAATCGAGCGCGCAATATATATCCCTGCGGGCCGCGTAACGCCGTGAACGAGGAGCTTTTTGCGAGCGCAGTTTCCGAGACGAGAATTCATTAGCGTGGAGGGCGAGGGTGAGGGGAGAGCTTTTGCTTCTGTCTCGGATAATTGAAACGAATAACGCGGATGAAAGTCGAGCGATTTCGGATGCAATTCTTCTGTCTATCCGCTTTATGGTGCGAGCGTTGAGGCTAGGGCGAGGCAGATGAATCTTGAGTGGCTCGTAAGCGGAGGAACAAAAACGCGCGGATAACGAGCTTCTTTCCTTTTACTGTACAACTTTATAAGTGGAATTAGGCAAATCAGAAATATCCATAAAATCTGCTCGCTTTGTGAGAGGGAGTGAAACGTATTCCGAGCTTTTTCTTTGGGCGCTGATTGGGACATTTATTGTGCTTTTTGATGGACTAATTTTACTAAGTGCTGCGATAGGTGGCTTTCGGTAATTTGGTATAATAAAAGTTTTTATTAGATTCTACTTTGTCTGATGGTGCCTAGTTAAACCGCATCCTGGCAACTTTACCGGCATACGAAATGTGACTGCGCGGCCTCTGAGCTAAAGTTGGCTCGATACGAGAAGCGTTTTCCTATTCATAACTAGATTTAGTTTGAGTTTTAGCTTGTTATATTATTTGACTCAGAAATGCAAATTGCAACGCGAATAATATTTATGTTCCTTAATTACGGTTAACGTTTTACAAAAATGTTTTAACAATTTCTGTAAAGTCAATTTTTTATTTACATTTAGTTGTAATTGGTTTAATTGATGCATCGATGGAATACTGAGAAACGTCATAATTTGATAAATTTAACGTTGTATAAGATTAAGAAAATCGTGCAAATTCAATTACTAGATATGTAAAACCATCGCAGATAATTGGATAAAACGATTTTATTATTTTCGAGTTATACGTGTGCTATTCCGAGAAGCATTAAAACAATTTTATCCACTTAAAAAAGAAGTACGTTATTGTTAAAGGAATTAGTATTGATTTTATTATAAAGTCTAACTTTAAACCCATTTCAACATACATACTTATTAATTCAAACTTATTAAACAATCAAAATATTTTTAATTAACAACCAACTATTAAAGTATAGTTAACTATTTCTACAATTAACCAGATGCGATAACTATCTTCAACAATTCAGTACAGCGCAAATTTGCCAAGTCTGTCGAAAGTTCTATTAATATTTCCCGCAACTCCATCTCAGCCCCCCGAGCCTAGAACACTATTCCAAACCCTTCTCCTTTCACATATAGCTGTCGATTCGAGCTGGCAGTCAAGTGGCTCTCCGAAGCCAAAAGTCGATACTTTTCGTAAGATCCGTATCATCGGCCGTTTCCACTTACTTCAACAACAGACATAACCATTTATCAACGGCCACTTACATTTCCACAGCTCCGCGACTTTCTTTCCTTGCCCTCCGACGATTTATCTCACCCATGCACCACCATTACCGCCTCACATTAATCGCCTTATTTATCTCTCCGTTAATCTCGCGTATTCCCATGCAAACATCTTCGCGGAATCGATTCACCCGGCGCATAAACAGCTCGTATCCTTCGGAGCAGCGAGCCGAGCCGTTTTCGGCGGCTCGAGAGGCTGTTGCTACACCCCGCGAGTGAGCCATTCCATTTTCGTCGATGGCACCCGACGAAACTGCCGGGAAAAGCGCGCGTCATTTCGCGCGACTTTCCATCAGTCTTATCGGCGATTTAAAAGCGTAGTAGGGGAGAGCTTGCGCAAGTCGAGCTTATCGCGCGTCGAGCTCGCGCCGGCGAGATGAGAAAGGAAAGGCTGTCCCTCTCACCTATGGCCTAACTTACGCGAATGGCCGTGAGACGCGAAAATAGCCTGCCTCGAGCTCCCGATGTGTGCGTGGGTGGTACTAGAGGTGTGGGTGTGTTGGGCGACGTTATCAGAACGATTTCTGGCTTGGTGTATTCTGGGCGATCGTTCGCCCCTTTTTTATGAGCGAGCTCGAAAAAGTCTTGGTTTAATTTTGTCCGGGCTAGACGCGAGAGGATCAGAGGGGAAGTGCTTTTTATTAAATGAAAAACAATCAGACAGCGTGATTTATTTTATTCGGTGCGTGTATAATGAGAGGCTGTTATTCCGGATTGTGCGTTCGTAAATATCAATTTAATCAACGGTTAATCAGTAAAAAAGGGAAAACTGCGTCACGATCAATTCTCGATTCTGTAAAAGTATGTATAATATACTTCGCATTTTAAATTTATTCTATTTATTCTATTGATTAAATGAATAATGCGACTGCATGAATAAAAAGCACACTGCTATTCTATTAAATAAAAGCCAATAAATAAAGCTATATAAGCTTAATCTATGAAAACATCTAAAAAATAAATTGCGGTATTTTTAATAATCAGTTATTCACTAACATTAATAATTCAAAACTCAACACTAATAAACTGCTAACGCTCCAAAATCAGAGCGCAGCAAAGACTTAGGCAAAAATTGACAGCCATTTCCCAGCCCGGAGCTTTTCGCTCGTGCAGGTACATTTGAGGCACGTTCTTAGAGCTCGGGGGGCGAAAGGCTTGGCGAAATCGTAAAAGCCGATCCTAACGCAGCGACGCGAAGATTCCGGGAAAGTAACGCGAGCGCGCGGAATTCCGGGACACCGCAAGGAAAGAGTCGAAGCCGTCTCCTTCTCTCCCTTCTCTATCTCACGAATCTCCTGATATTTACGGCCAGTGGACAGGAATGGCCGAGAAGCCAGCAGCGAGCCTCGGCACTAAAACGCCATTACGGCGATCCCTAGTGCGAGCTCCCTGAGTCTCTTTTTACAGCTCGCGGTTATGTGTGTGTCCCTTCGGCCGGCCGTCTACGAGACGATTTCATGAGCGCCGGGGCCGTCGTTTACGAGGCGATTCGCGATAAAAAAAAAAAGGGAGGTGATGTAGACGGAGCGACGCTGATTTTTAATTATAGTGGGCGAGAAATGAGTGATTGAAAGTGGTGGGTTGGGGAGGTGATGGGGTAGTGGGAATTTTGCTTTTTACGTTTATTTTTTGGATTTACTGATTTTTTTGGGTAGAGAGTAATTATTTTATGAAAACTGTGAGAATGAAATATTTCATGCTTTTTATAGACGAGCATGCGGTTTTTTAATATTTTAAAAATTAACCTGAAATTTTAATATCGAATTTTCGCTCTTGGTACTGAATATTAAACGCACTTTTTAATTAAAATTTTTAGAAATTTGATTAAACTCAGTTTTCAGATAGCATAAAATTAATTAAGTACGAAATAGTTTTTCAAAAATTTCATACAATATTTTTAATTACATTTATCTATAAAAATACTAATTACATTTATAAATTACGGGATAACAATACATACAAGACTTGGTAAAACTGTAAAAGCTTTAAAAATTATCTTCTAAAGAGTGATAGTAATATTTGAACTTATGAAGCTTTTTTGGTACGACAGTATTGAGACGATTGTACAATTAGATTCTTCTTTTTCCGCAACATAAGTCGCTCCATTAGAACATCCTGACAAGTCATCACCCAGCAGCGTATCGTCAGTCTAAACAAAACCACGTAATAAATACATAGCAAACTTAATCATGCGAAAAAATATGCAAAACATAAAACTTTACGCTGCAAATCGAGCTATATTATGACCTACTTCAGCAATCCCTACTTTAATAGAATTAAAACGTCCAAGCTACACCGAGCATAAAAAAGCCAGTCATCATTCAACATAACAGAATCGCCCCCACTAACCAATATTTTCTATTCTCAGGTCATTTATAAACTCGAGCTTGCGAAATTAGCGGGGCCAGCTGGCTCGAAATAAAAGCATTAAAATGCAATAGGCGTAGCAGTTTCGAGCGGAATAAAGCTTAGGATTACATTTGATTCCGTGTCGCGTGCGAGGTTCGTCAGGAGCCTTTGAATTGCCATTCGGGCCCGAGTCGCGAGCTTGGGGTTCATCTGCTTCAGCTGGCAGGCTACGCTCCTCGCGAACAGATCGAATTGCTCGCTCGAGGATTTCCGTGCCGTTAGGCAGGATTCCGAGAGGCTCCGCGCCATCGATCTCTCCTTTCTCCCGGCTGGCTGTTTAATATGTGCGACGTAATTAACTCTTGGTTTGGGGAGGTGAAAAATTAAGGTTAGTTTGTTAGTCACTTTTGGTTTGATGCGTTGAATACGCTTTTTATTTTTGTGAGCTGGAATTTTCGGTTAGAAAAGCTTGCTATTTTTGGGTTATTGAGAGACTGATTTGACTTCGTTAGTTTTGCAGTAGTGGTTAATTGAAAATCTATATTTTTTTAAAAAAGAGTCTCATTTGAAATATAAACGAGTTTTTGCTCAAAAATCAATACACTACAGGGAAACGCTTCGTGAGTTTTCTATCGATCAGTTTTAATGAAATTTTAAAATAGTTAATTTACTTTTTCCATTCCTTTGGTTTCGAATAAAACTAAAATCCATCCGAGATAAAATGGAGAAGAGAATTAAAAAAATGAAAAAGTTAAAACTTTCAATCAATCCCATAAAAACGCCAAAAATAATCACTGATAGTACCATCAAATCACAACGTATATTTTCCCTTCACCCAACCCAGAAAATTTCCCAGCCAACCAATATCACCAAAAGCTCGCGCACACATCAACCCTTTCGGAAAAAGCTTTCTCATCTCCCTTCCTTCTCCGATAACAGAGCTTTCGTGTCGAGCTTTCGCTTACTCTTCGTCGGCAGCGATTCAATCGTCGCGACGTTTCCGCGCGCTTCTCACCTGAGCCGGCTTGTCCCGGCAGACGCAGCCAGGATCCGACTTGTTCGTCGCTGTGCTCTGGTGCGATTTCGAGCTTTCGAGGAAGCTTACGCTGCGGCAGGTCGCAAGCGACCAGGAATCCACCGCCGGAGTGCGACAGAAGGTAATTCTCGAGATTGGCCTGGAGCTGAGTTCGGGGACGTTGTTGGGATGTTGAGGTGTGGCTGAGTTAGGGCAGGTTGATGGGCCGGGCGAGGATAAGTAACAGCTGGGTTTTGATATGCAGCTGATGTGGGATAAGGTGGCGTTCGAGCTGGGCTCGTTCTCGTCGCAGTAGTTACTGCTGCGGCATTCGTCGTTCAGTACTGCCTGAAATGTTTCTTGTTGTAGCTTCTTAATTGTTTGCCTTTTTTATTTTAAAATGATTTAGAAACTATAATTATTTACTTGATTGTACAGTCTTATAATTTTGGTATAATAAGAAATAGCAGTATAAAGTAAATAGTACTATGGATTTTCGCAAAGCTTCAAGAGTAAATTAAAAAATGAAAATTACTTCTGCATTCATAATAATCCCTCTCATCCAAACTAACCTCCACAGCCTCAAGCTCATCAATATGCAGATGCTCCCAAAGAAAATCATTCATCTCATCGAACCAAACAGGCCGGGACTCGCAGCGACAACCGCTCAACTCGGCCTCCCTCATCTTCCTCAACTCTTCCACGTAAGCCTTCCTAACCTCCCGTATCTTCAATATAACCTCGACGAAGTTGACGTTCAAACCAAAGGCACAAATGCCGTCACGAATCTTTTCATAAGCCAATCGCCTCGCGTAATAATTGAGATGGGCAAAGTGCTCTTTATCCCAGAGGCAGGGCTGCATTCGGTAGAGCCGCATCAAATAGCGCAGCTCGTCATCCATCCATTGAGCTTCCCTGCCGCGCGACTCGTACTCGGAATTTATTGATCTGCCGCGACCGCAACTCATTGCATGTTCATGCAGCTGAGCCGGGGTAAACACAGCTGTGCTCTTGCGAATAAACTCGGGAGGAAAGTTCGAGCGAGCGATACAGCTAATTTTAAAAGCATTTTCTCTGTTCGTTTGAAATAGCTCTTTTAACCTTAAATAAACGGGTTTGCCGGTATAGTTGCCTGTTTTTATCTTTTGTTTCGGTTAAAAATGAATACTGTACTGGAAAATTGGGCAAGAGGAGACGTACTTTTAGCTACTGATTAATTATTGAATAACATTATTATTTCGGCGAAAAATGTTTACGAGCATGCTGAAACTTGTCGACAAGTGTTTATTAATTTAAGGGAATTAATAGACGAAAATCTGCTGTTTCCTAATAAAGCCACAAATTTTTTGTTCGTTAAATTTACGAGAAAATTGTAACGGAAATAGAATGTTAACAGGTTCGCTTTTAGCGAGTACATTAATTCTAAAAAATTCAAAACTTGTATCATTCACAGAAAAAGTTTATCAAAAGTTCTCACAACCAACCCAGTTAACAAATAAATAAACTAAGCTCCAAAATCGCTACTCCCTTAATCCAAATGAACAACGGCGCACTTTGGACTTTCAAAAAGCCCCCCCGGTAGCCCATAAACCCAAAGAAAAGTCTAAAACCCTAACAAACACTCGTAAAAGATACGTAAACTACGATCCTAAAGCCCGATAGCCCGGCTCATTACGTAATCTCATTGCGTCCTCCCCGAAATAAACGCGATGACGTCCGGGAGGGGGCCGGCCTCATCCCTCGGAATTCGAGCGGGGAAAAAGTCGTGTCGCGAGGGTCCTCTTTATCAGAAGTAATTCGCCTCTCTCTCCTCCTTATCTGACCTTTGAGGCACACTGGAGCGAGCTTCTACCTACATCTAAACCAGCAGCGTCTCTGCGTCGACGTTTTACTTGTAACTGATCTCTCTCCTCTCTTTTCCGAATTCGTCCTTCGGGAGAGCTTTCGCGATCTTCCGAGAGAGAGAGAGCTGTCCTTTTTCTCGTTCGACGACGGCTACGCTCTTTTCTTCGTTTTGTCGAGCTACACCGGCGGGGGCTGTCGTTCGTCATCTAGCTGCGGGGCTCATTCATGCCGACGTTTTTCTCGCTTTTCCGGGCGCGCACGGCTGGCCCCCGTCTTTTTCCCACCCGGCTAACTTTCTTTATCACTGTCGCATTGGATTCGGCCCGATCGCTCGACCTGACTTTCAAGGGATCGGCTCTCTTTTCATTTTCTCGATTTTCTTTTGCGCTTGTTTCTCTGCCGGTTTTTCTCTCGCGCTTGGGTCTTGTGTCTCTTTGAAGCTTCGTGGGCTTTGACTGTTTTTAAAGGGTTGGTTTCTTAGTTTCTTAGCGTATCTTTAAGTCGGATTCGAGAAAAAAAAGGAAAGTCGTTTTGTTGAGCTTTCTTATTAATTTAAAAGATTAAATACATTTTCTACTCACACAATTACCCACGTTGAATTTTGCTAAATACAAAAATGAAACCACACCAAAAAAACATCAAAAACCGTAAGCATTCGAATGATTAACAGTAGACCTCACTCCAAAAGTCAGCAAGCAAAAAAGAAAACCCTCGCAAAAAAGCCTCTCTCCACCGTCTGCAACACCCATCCCTCGTCACCTCCACCAATTTTATTAGTTTACCGGGCGTCAATGGAAAGCGAAAAAGAGAACAGAACACTCACCCAAAGTTCGAGGTGGCAAACGCCAGCGGTAGTCTACGTAAAAGCTCGCCAGCCAGCAGAAAACGCTCCTCGAGAGGTTCGCCCCCCCCCCCCTGAAGTTGGCTCTGCCGTACAATACGCGTACGTGTACGTATACATAGAACCCTCCGAGCTTGCGACGAGCTTTCGTAGTTCGAGGCGCTCCTCGTCGGCGTCGGCGACGTGCAATCGCTGTCTAGCACTTCGGGCGAATTCCAATGTTCAGACGCGCGTGTCTCAAAGTCGAAGAACGCGAGAGCTGCTCGCCTCTGATGGATAGGGCAAATTTAACGTTTATTGGCTCGAGAAATAGCGGAGGGTCTTTTATCTTCTTCCCTTGGTTTTAGAATTAAAGGGAAGGCTTTTACTTACTTTTCCAGCTTAAACTTAGCCAGTGCGTTAATCTGAGAATTGGTAAATCGATGTGCTCTTGGTTATATACTTGGAAGAAGATCAGAAGTATCAAACCCAACTACGATACGTAAGCCCGATAAAAATATGAAATGGCAATTCGCAGTTTTTGCAATTTCACGGAGCGAGCGCCGGCCATTATACGTCGTCCGGCAAAGAGGAGAAAGAGAGGAGCTTCATATCCGATATAGCCGGTGGAAGCGGAGGAAAATCCTCTATAGCGATATTCGATATATATTCGAATAGTGCACTGATCCCACCGGCCACGCACGCGCGCCCGTATAAAAGCTAAAAGTAGGCGGCGCGCAATCGCGCGTAAACGTTAGGAATTTTTTTAAAATTCCCGACGATCCGCCGCGCGAATTCCGATAGCTGTTGACCATCCAAGGGGCTATAGAGGTGAGCGCGTGTCTCCGATACGGCCGCGCGCTGCGTTCATTTTTTTTTTTTTTTGTAGTTGGGGATAATAGAATGGGAGGAGGGGAGTGAGTATAAAAATTTTTATGCGCATTATACATACTGGTGATGGGATTTTCCGTTTCTGCGCGCCATTCTCGAAAGGTTAACGTAGCGTGAGCTTACGACGATGTTTACTGCTCGGCGTAGGAGATAGCTCGTTTATTGTGCAGTGATGAGTTATCCGATTATGGTGCTTTTTTTGTAAGTTATAATGTTGGCTTCTGAGCTGTTGGGGTGGATGACTTTTCATGGTTAAGTAGTGTTAGTGTGGGGTTGGTCAGACACGTTATATTAGAACACGGCTAATGGTTTTATGATATTTTTATATGTTTGAGAATGTGCTTTAAGAATATGTAATGTTTAATAACTTTTTATTTGAAGAGTATTGAAATGCGCCTTTGATGAATTGTATGAATTCAGCACACAGACGGTCTTTTATTATCCTAACGATTTTGATATTGCTTACTTTCCATCGCTTTCATCACCACCACAAAAACTGTGCTATCATCTAGAAAACTGATCCCCGCGAAGGCCTGATAAACTCCTCCATTACTTTTCCAATTAGCTTTTCCTCACTTCCAGCCAGTCACCTGCCGCAACAAATCAATAAATAAACAACCAGTCCATCATCGCCACGATCATCCGTACTTTTACTCCACTCCTCCATTACCGAAGCCAAAGTACTCTCCAAACAGATTAGCTCGTCAGGCCAACGTCTTGCTCCAACACCACAACCCAAGCTTAACTCAGCGCTAAGTCTTTCCCATCCCTCTCTCCTGGACGTAGCACACATTAACCTCTTAATCGAACTACGCCCGATCGCAGCTTCGCGAAACTACAACCTTCTTCCGGAAATTCGGTTCGACGACTTTCTAAATTAACCAGCCGGAGCAGCTAGCTACTCTTGGCACCTGCGCACCTCACACATACACGTAACGCGGCCAGCTTTCGCTAGCCGAGCACGTGTAAGGCAGCTGGATTATACGAGCGAGCTGCCGTGATTTTCGCGCTTGACTGACGTTTCATTCGTCGCAGGCTGCACGCGAGCTGGCTCCAATCAGAGGGACGCGCGCTGCCTGACGTCTGCTTGAAATACCCTTAATAGCGAGTCTTGCGATTTCTAAGGGCGGACCTCATTTCGACGAGGTGAAAGGGTTTTTGTTAATTGAAGGAATTTGGCTGATGTGTTTAAAAATATGGTTTTAGTAAGGGTGGGATTTATGGCTGTGCTAAAGGGGAAACTTTATAAATATCTTGGGTTTCGCTAAGTTTAGAGTTGAATTAAGAGCGATTTTCTGGATATTTTCATATACGTTGTAAGAAAGAATATTTTTAGAACAAGCTTTCTTACTGTTTCTTTGAAGTAAAATGCACCGGATAAATCGAGTGTTGAAAAAGCAGTATCATTTCGAAAAAGCTACTTCGACTTTTCGTTTTGTCAGTTCGCGTCCCACTTTCAAGTCAGCACAAAAAGCGAAAATATAAAAAGCCGAAATATCAAAAACCAGCAAAGTCCCCGCTTTCCTCCTCTTCGATCCCGATGCTTTCTCCCAAATTAAGCGAACGTCATAAAAAGAAACTGCACCAGCCACAAAACGTTTGCATAAAAGCGAAGAACCCTTAAGAAAAAAAAGTACAAAGTCAAGCTTAACTACAGTCCTGAGATAAAGTGCGATACGCATCAAGCGGACGCACTAGCGAGGGATACAGGATGAAACTTGATGTTTGCACTTAATCACGAAGCGCTGGGGGTAGTCCTATATGCGAGTGTTACTTCTCGTTTGAATTGCCAGTCCCGCAGGCAGATTAGACGCGCTCTGGGACCTTCGCGGGCTTAGGGCTCTCTCTCTCCCTCTCTCGCGCATGTACACTTTGTTAGCGTCAAGGCTTGCAAGCTCCTCTGTCCTGTTGCTTGAGTTTCGCGCTCGCGGCCCGGCAAATAACGAGCGGCCCGCGCGCGATGCGAAACTCCGATTGCAGCGAGAGGCGGTGTTTGTACGCTGGAGAAGCGACTTTCAGCATCGGGAAGGAGTGGTGGGAGAGGGAAAATAAACCTGACGAATTTCGGATGAGCTTGCGATGTTTGAGATGAGAATTTGGTGAGCTTGATTCGCTGGGATGGTTCTTTAAGGGATTTGTGAGGTTTGGGTGTGGAATGGTTGATTGAAGGTGTTGGAATCTATTGGTGTTTTATTTTAGAGATTTTTTCACTATTTCTGTGTAAATATTTAAAAATATTTTTAGAAAAAATACTTGGGTTGGTAACTTTGAGCATTGGTTTTGAAGAGGAGGTTTGAGGTTTTAAACAACTGGTACTTGTATTAATAAAATTGCAAAGAACGATGCTCATGACCATATAGGAAACCAGCCCCCAAAGAAAAACGTATAAAACCTATACCATCGTGTAAAGCACGAAAAAAATATGAATTAAAAAAAAATTTTACCCTTTTAAGTGAAGAGAAAATAGAGAAATGACTACATAAAGTTTTCACCCCCTTTATCACTAAAACTCATAAACATTTGCAATTTCATACACTTTGCACAATTTTTTTGGCGCGTTCAAGGGTTTAAATGAAAGGTCGTTCAAGTGGCTTCAAAATGCAACC
>UELX01001604.1:0-41154 GCA_900480035.1 Eupelmus urozonus | reverse complement strand
ATATATATATATATATATATATATATATATATATGTAGGAAGGGATGCGTATAGAGAGAGGAAAAGACGAAGACAGTAGGACGAGGATAGCCAGACACCTTGGACTTTAATGCTGGGGAGGAAAATGGAACAGAAGAGTCCTGCATACAGCTGAGAGAGTTTTAAGGTGGTAGGCGAGGTATGCAGAGAATAGGGGGTTGTAGGAGAGATGAGATAAAAAAGATGTGGGCTAGTGGATATTGCGGAGGATAGGTGAGTGAAGGATGCTGGTGAATTATTGAAGAATGAGCGACTTTGTTGCTTTTGTGTATATGCGGGGATTTCTGCAAGTATCGTTAATAATTCATGAATCGACGATTTTAGTGCGAGCAATGCCAGCTTTTTCACGTGAATCGGCGATTTCGAAAGTATATTGTCAAAGCAAATTGACGACAAATTAACTCGCGCATAAATTCTTTAAATACACTACTTCACTTTGAAAACTGCAACATCCTACGCTTAAAAAAATCCCAAAAACATCAAGCCCCGAAATTCATAAATATTCCATCTTAATTCCACCCAGCCATCGCAATAACCCAGGCCCGCTCTTATAAATATTCCCATTCTAATTTTCATATCCCTCGGCTGATCATCTCGGCTTTCTCAAACGACAATGTAATCGTAGCTCGCTCGGCGACGGCAAAGAAAGTGGCGCATATTTATTCGAGCGCCGGCGCAAGAGACAAAGGTGGTATCAAAATACGATGAAGCTTGGCTCTCTCTCTCTCTCTCTCTCGCTGCGGGGGCGGGAGAAAAAAGGCGAGAGGAAGCGCAAGAGAGCAGAAATAATATAAGAATGGAGAAGGGAGCGTACAGACGGTTTGACGAAGGAGGCGGCGGCGAGCAGCTCGCGCGCGAAAGCAGCTCCTGCAAGTGGATGATAAAGCCGGGACGAGAGAGGCGAGCTTTCGCGTCAAAGGAGAAAAGGGTTACGAGCGCGCGGGATCGACAAGCTGCGATGGGGGGGATGAAAGACGATGAAAGAAGGGCCGTGGGAATTTTGGTGTTTATTTGAGGCTGGGTTATGTATGGAGGTGAGGGATTAATGGGGTGACAAGGATGATGGTGTAAGTGATGTTTTTGTTGACGACGAATGTTTGTGCGTTTTTTGGGGGGGAATTAATGAAAGATTGGGAGTTTTTTTAAGAGTTGTGTTGATTTTTTCTTATGACGATGAGATGAATTTTGTGAAAATATTGTTTATATTTTTGTATATTTTTGTTTTCTATATTGTCCTCAATAAGTAAGATTAAAGCCGAAATTTCAGTAATTGTCCACTTTTTAAATTTAGGTAGTCAAAGGCTTCATTGTTCAAGCATCGTCAAGTAAATATGTATCTATAAATTCATGGAAGATCTTTGTACGAAACAAACATAAGTTCGGAACATAGTAAACACGATATAACTCATGGACTTAAGTATGAATAAGTAACTCGCGTCGGTACTGTATCTAAGAGTATTGATGCTAATCTATTCGAGAATAGTATTTTACAAACATAATTTGTTTACTTTGCATTATACAAAGTAAATAAATAAATGGCATTTAAAAATTTTTATTATTATAATAGTTCTTAAACAAACTTAACTTATTTAAAATTTTTATTGATCGATAGTTCTGAGGCTTAATTTAAATTAACTAATTATGAATAATATAACCAGGGCAGTAGCCAGCGTATCTATGTGCTTGCAAAGATCAGATCGATTCCTAGTAAAAACTATTTTACCACAGATAAAAACAATACTAGTACCACAACTTTGTTTTATACATTTTATTGCACGTATCCAATAACTACAATAATTTCACCTCAAAATCGGGTCACCAACGCGATCAATACCAGAACTTGGGAATTTAAAAAAAAACCTCGCAGAGAAAAACCAAGCTCCCCGGCTTTTCCAAAAGTCACTCTTACAACTTAATCCAAGCTACTACAGGAGTATTTTCAAGAGTCGACCAGACCAGACGGCGAAAGGGGAGGGAAAAACGGAAGGAAGATGTTCCAACCGGCCGATCATATCGGCCCCGCAGCGAAAAGGGAGGGAGAAGTCTGAACGAGATCTCCCACCAACACACGCAGAAAGCCCCCAATGCAAAAAGCTCCGAGAAACGCCGGAAAAAGCGCGAAGAAAGACACAGTAAAGAGAGCGGGGGAATTTCGAAAAGCCGGGCCAAAAAAAAAGGCGGCGAGAGTGCAGGCATCGGAAGGAGAGAGAGAGGCGACGGTGGGAGAAGAGAGAAGCTGCTGCTGCTGCTGCGCGAGCGGCGCGCGGGGGTGGCTCGCCAGCTAAAGGAGAGCGCGCGGCGCGCTCAGTCACCGCCCGATCCTCGGCGCGCACGGTCTCCGAGGCGTCATCCTCGCCGCGCGGGTTATACTTGACGAGCCGCGTGTTCGTTTAAGCGCGCTTGTTAACATCGCTTTTTTCGGACGGCTTGTATTTTTGTGCGTTAGGCTGTGTGCCGCTGGATCGTTTGTGTCGCGCGTTGGAGTTGTTGGAACGGTTTGACGCGGTTGTGAATTTTTTGTCGGAGGGGTTAAGGTTTGTGCTGACGGTGCCCGGCGCGATGTTGAATTTTCCGGCCGGATTTAGCCGGGAAAACTGATAATTCAAAGCGAGCTTGCGGAGTGCCGGCGCGAGGGAATAGGTAAACAGCCGCGGCAAATGGAACTCGGCAAGACCCGATAATCCATCGACTTAGCCCGGGGCGAGCTTGCGACCGGTTGCAATCAGTGCGGAAGTCAGTGTTGCAGTGTGTGATAGGCGGACTTGCCGCTCAAATCGCGAGCTGTAAGCCAGGAAAAAGTCGACGGCTGATCGAGAGGGCGGCGGAGCACGCGGCGAGCTTGCGGTACGTGACCCGGTGAGCAAGAGCGCGACGCAATGTAGATGAAAAAAAAAAGAGAGGAGAGAGAGAGTCTGGAAATACGAGGCGGCGATTTTTGCTCCTTCTCGTCACGGAGGTGAGTGCGCTTTTCGCGCTTGTGCTTTGTTTCTTTATTTTTTTTTTTTTTGTTTATTTTGGGATGGAGTTTTTGGATTAGCGTTTGGAGGAGAACTTTTATGTGAGAGCTTTTTTTTCGGGAGCGCGAGGCGCTTCTTGCCAAGTTAATAGGAACTTTTTTTTCGGTTGGTTTTGCACGCTGTCGTGCGCTGGACGTGCTGAAATTCCGTGTGATTTAGTAGCTCTCGTAAGTGAGCGTGGCAATTAAAAGTTATTTAATTGGCGGAATAATTATTTTATTGAAAAATTTTATTGTGAGGCAATTTAAAATTATTTTATGTAGCCGGTCGACCGTTAGCGATTGCCTGGAATTTTTAGATATTTGCGTATAGGTTTTGACTACTTTATGTATGTGTGGGAATTTCTGACTGCCTGGGTTGATTTTTCTGATAAAAATGCTATTGGTATCTTATTATTTTCCGGTTTAGTTTACTCATGTTTCTTAGGTTAAATATGTTTAAGAAGATTTTGCATAAGAATTATTGCAGATAATACACAATTTATCTATACAAAATTGCTTGTAAAAATAACAAATCGTAATTCTATTTTATACTATACAGATTGTGTTTCTGTACAAATAAAATTAAGGATAAAATTCAATGCTGCAATAATTACTCTTTCTTACTTTTTCTGTAATTACTAGAAAATTCAGTTACAACTAATTGATAACTTTTTCTTTGTCGTTCAAACAAAATAAAAATATATTTATTTATTTTATTCTTGTTGTTCTCAAATAATATGAATTAATATATTTAAAAATTATCAAATATTGATAATAAATAGTTATCCACATGACCATAGATTGATTTTATTAATTCTTACTAAATCTTGTTTACAAAATTTGTTTTATTATAAATTAGATTTATTTATCCTACAATAACAGGATAAATAAACAAATTAATAGTTAAAATTTTATAAATTTATAATTTAAATCCGAAAGTTATAAGTATAAGAAAAATGACTGTACATTTTTTAAATTTTTTACTATTATTTATGCTTTTACATTACAAATTTCTTTCTTGCCCCCAAAATAAAAAGTTTAATAGCTTTTCAAAACCGGATATTTTTTTATAAATAAACAATTCAGTAAGTTCAACATATTTTTAACAAGAACTATTTTAATTAATTTCATTTATACTATTGTTGTGAATTAAATATTTAATGTTAATGAATTTGAATTCTCTTTATAAATTATTTATGCTTTAAATATTTAGTTAATGAAAAGAAATCCTATTTTTTTAAATTTAAATATTTATATTTGAGATAAAATTAATTAATTCTATTCAGATTTGTAAAGTACTGCAAATGTATTTAAATATTCGAACAATTTTAAATAAAGATATTTTTGCAATGACAAATCCTATGTATATATTTTATTTTTAATTAAGCAAAACTAGGCCTTAAAGCTGCTCCGTATTCACCTGACCTTATATGTATATCTATCTTAGACTATCTATTATAACTCTGCCTGAAATAATTTTGGATCAAAATTAAGACAGATATATTTGATTAGTATAGTATTTGTTATTTTGTTTTACAGTCATATTCGTATGTTTTTTATAGTGCATTATCACATCTTATAAGTACTCACATTTTTTGTTATTTTACATTTTCTTTCAGTAAAAAATATTTAGTATTTCATTTTATAAAAAAAATCTTGAATAGAACTTACAATAATTAAAAAAATAATGATAGCATAAAATAATACGTTCCGTTTTTTTTTTTTGAGATAGGTTAAATGTATATATTTATTTAAGAAACTTTATTAAAATAATACCTACATAGAACTGTACAGAATTGTCAGTGCTAGTGATTATAAATCGGAGATTAGCATAATTTAGGTACACTGAATTTATATAACTGAAATATATTTATATTTTATCTTTTATGAATATATTTATAATTGAATGAACAAAACTCTTCCGTTATGAAGTGAATAAGCCTCAGTGCGCGTCTGCTGGGGAGCATCGAAGGTGTCTGGGAGTGCTATAAAAAATGCTTAGCCAGGTATATACCCTCTCTGCTTGATTCGATTAGCAAAAAGTAGTGCGTGCTCAAAAAATATTTTTCTTAACATTTTTTGTTTTGTACATTTTTTCGAAGTCACATTAATATTGATTTATAACGCGCATAATATCTTATGAATATTTCAAGAATATTATGAAGCTATTGTTAGCTTCGAAAGTTAAATCATCCTAGTAATGTACGGCAGTGTCATTTAAGTTTAAAACTATGTACCAAATTACTTTGTTATGAAAGCGATCGATACGATACAATCCATGTCTTATAAGTAGAGGAGTAAAATGTCAAATATTCAATATTTTGACAGGTTTATTTTAACTTTGTCATTGAATAAAGTATGTTTTATTTTTATCAAAGAAACCTAAAAATGTTAGTACTTTTATCTGTAGATTAAATTATTGAATTTCTAAAATAAGAAAATATTATATAATCTTCTTAAATAATGAATAAATAGTAAAGTATGTTTTGTTTATATTTTAATAATTATACGAAAACTAAAATTTTTTCTATCAAATTTATTACATATAAATAAAAGTTATCCTACTAAAAAAGTAAAAATCTTATCAAATCTCTTAAATAAGTATTAAAAAAAAATTATATCAAGATAAATTTTTTTTACGTCGAACTGCTAAGGGTTAAATGACAAAGTAAAAATGAACCTGTCGAAATATCGAAACGTTCGTGTTTTTGCTCGTCTATTTGGTGTTTCAAATGTCAAATAGCCTGTCGATTGTTTTTAATTTTCTCGAATAATAAAAAAAATAAAAAGAAGCTAAAAATAATGTAATTTGGTTCAAATATTTTTTATTTACAATAAAAATGTACTACACTGAACATATATTTATTGTACTTTAAAAACAAATTGTGATCAACCTTCAAACCAGCAATCCGCACATTTTCAAATACTTCATACCTAACCCCCAGCTCTTCCGCATTATTTAAAGTGTGGCTTTATCCGTCGCTCGTCAGCTGACACGAACAAAAAACTTCCGCCGAATTTTTTATCGCACAACATCGCAAATCCGGTCATTTTCAGTGTGTCCGTCCGCCCGGAATAAAAAGCCCCCAAAAAGCCGTCAAATTTACGGGCTGCAAGTACTCCGAAAGTCGCATTTACTTAATGCTCCCGACCATTGTTATCGAGTGTATATGTCCTGCCAATATTTTTCCGTACGCCCTCGCTGCTGTCGACGAGATTTTTCAAAACGACGAAAAAGAGAAAACGAGAACGGCTCCACCGCACGCATTTCGCGAAACCCATCTGGGGCCGGCCCGAGCGTTTCTACTTGTCCGCATTTTTTTTTTGCCCTCTGCGTCGTAACGGTTTTATTTTCATTATCCAGCGAGCGTTTTCAACTGAATTTGTGTCAGATGGGCACGGGATGGACCAAATGCAGGAGAAAATACAATCGTTGACAGTCCTGTAAAGCGACGATGCCAACGGAACAACGGCGATATTGGATCGCGCTTACCGAGCGCTCTCTCGCAAGTGTCATTATTTATAAAATTTTTTGCGTTGTTTTGTATGGGGGGATGGTTTGGAATTTTTGGCAAGTTTCCGTAAACATTTTTTCGATGGAGTATCAGGAGAAATTTCTAGCTTAAAACAAAATTTTAGTTTTTCGAAATTTTAGCTATACGTGTCGAAAATAAATGCCAGAGCTCTGCCGAAAGAATAGCTTTCGTGTTAAATTTTTATTAAAATTCAATTTTTAAATTTCTATTTCTAGTTGGTGAAAATTGGTCTGAATGAATATTTTATCGAAAAAGCAGCGCTGTGATACCAAAATAAAATTTTATTCAATTTATAAAATATAATAATTAAAGTGCTCTTAAAATTTTTTAAATTTAACTGGTTTTCAGAATTTTTTGTCTGTAAGCTACAGGGTATGTATTTAGAAAATAAAATAAATAACAAATAAGTTAGCTTATATTGCCCTATATTTAGAAAAATTGTAAGCGCACTCTATTTCAGTGGTGCATTACCTTTCATACATTTATATAATAAAACGTTATTTAGAGAAAAAAGTCGTACAGCAGAAAATAAGTCCTTAAAATTCAAAATCAACTCTCCACACTCGCCCACCCTATCCAAAACATTCATTTCCAAAAACCCCACCCCCTCAAATCCACCACACCTCACCAATCCAAAAAAAACGCATCGAACCTCCAGTCTCACCTCCCGCATCTCCCACGAATCACCCAGCCGCTAATCAAGCGCCAATCCATCTTTCGCGCAACTCGCGCGCCGCGCGACAGTCGCACGTGCATGATTAACGCGTCTGCCGTCCCTGCATCAAACGCGCACAATATGCCAGCTCGGCGGACATCGCAGGCTTTTGCCGTGTATGCACGCGCGCTGCCAAAGCCACGCCGGCGTCAAATCCATAAAAGTCCCCGCGTGTCCGCCTGGAGACAGGCCGATGACGCGCCACCCCCGCGGCTAATCCAGCCTCGCCTTTGAAGTTCTCGAATGGCCGAAGGGGTATATAGTTGCAGATTGCTGAGCGCAACCAGAGAGCGCGTGGCCGGGGCTCTTTAATTAAGCGGCCGTGGGAGGCTGGCCAAGCGGCCGGTAATAGCTTGAGGAGCTGGGGATATTATCGGTTTTTCGAGGCGTAGGAGAAGGTGATTTTCGAGAATACGGAATTAACGCGAGATCAGCGGCTGGTTGATACGTGCTTGGGTGAGGGTTTTTTTTTCTTTATTTTGCGGAGTAAGGTCGTTATTTGGGATGACTGTGACCAGATGGTGAGGGGGCGTCTGGGCTGGGTTTGGGGAGTTTAATGGCGCTGGAGTGGGTTTATTATGTGTTAAAGGATTGGGAGCATTTTGTGAATTTATTATATTGCTGGTTGTGTTTGGATTTTTTAAAGTTGGCATTGTTACAAGAGAGTAAGTTACAAAAAATGTAGAATGTCTTTTTTTTTCAATTTATTATCTAGTAATTTAAAGTTTATTTCATTTTCTGATCTAGTTTTTTTTCCTATTTTGAGTATTAATGTCAGCTTTTTCAGAAGTCAAATATTTTTTTAAATTTAAGAAATACGAGATTTATTAAGTAATGCGTAGATATGAAGGTACATATATTATGTAAATCTATAATTATTTATGTAGAATATTGTATTAATTAATTACAACTTATACATGTTTCATGAGTATATTAACGTACGTTGATACGTATCATGTACAATAACGTAAAGAAGATCATTTGTTTTTATTACATTTTCTTTGCTGTAGTTATAGTTTCAACTTTTTGGAAAGTTCGACTTTTTGAACCGTGCCATATTTCATAAAATATTTTGAACGCTGTGGGTCTCTACGCCACTACTACATCATTGACATTATTCAACCATTCTCTTTTCCATCAAACACTTGAACTGAGCCGTTCTTCATAAAAAGTTATGATACTAGCTTGTAATATTTATTCTATAACGGTAGATATGTGAAATTAAAAAATTAGATGTACCTTAAATAATTAAGTACTAGTATCTTAATTAAAATTTATAATTAGATTAAGTAAATGATTTTTAATAATTTTTTAATGTAAAAAACATTTTTAACGTATATTAACAGATTCTCTCTTAAAGTACGGGTACTATATAAGCTTTGATGTGCATTAAATTTCTAGCGTGTTTCAATTTACGGTTTTAGTACAAAATGAGGATTACAACTATTATTTTAAAGATAGGTCCTTGAATCCTGTCTAATACTCTGGTAAAGAGAATAAAGTATTAGTTTGCGTACGGAGGTAGCTGATACACACGATAATGAAAGTCACACAATATTCGTTTAACTACTAAAATTATGAAATTTATTTTAAAAAAAATACTTTTAAGCCCAGACTTTTTTATGATAACATCAGAGTTTTTCTAATAAAGCAGATTTATTTATAACATTTCTGTTTAACTTTGTCAGATAAAATATGTATATTTCCTATTGTGGCACAAAAAGTTATTGTAATAGTGTTCGTCTAAATATATATTTATTTTAAAAAGTAATGAGAACTTACCAGAAAAGTTGAATAAAATAGTTTTATCAAAAAGAACCTAAAATAAAAAACACATTGTTTTATTCGAAAAAATGAGTTATGGGTTCTGTAATAAAAAAGATCTAATCAAATAAAATTTTTAAAGAGTTGAAAACATTTTATTAGATTCATATATTTTTATTTTTTTTTCTCGAGAAAATAACAAACAAGGTATAAGGTATGCAAAGAGTAGTACTTTTACTAGCAATATTATCAGAAAAATCCACTAGAGAATACCTCAGTGTTATCAAGAAACCAATTTCATTATATGCTACGTGCCACAAGTTCTCGTCGAAAATGTCATTTCTAAAAGATTAATGTATATGAAAGAATAATTTTTCCACCCTTTCCTACATCATTTTTTCTTAGCCTTATAATCATTTACTCGGGTGCAGTATTATAAATAGGTTGTCGCGGTAAAAAAAATCTTAGTCCACAGAGCTTAGTTAGAAAATTTTATTCCAGGGAAATTCAAAAATCTTTATTTATCCAAGTTTGCTTTTTTTTACGTTTTGTTTTATTCTTTGCAAATAAAAGACTTAACAATATCAAAATAAGAAATAAACAACTGCGTTCATAATTTTAATTTATTTGATTGTTATTTATATATACAACTTTGTGAATGACAACAAAGATTTCATTATATTTTATAAAAATTCTTGAACTTCATTGTTTTTATTTTGATAGCATTAAATAATTTTGAATGCAATTTCTCATCAAATTTAATAAATGCTTATTCTGATTTTAATGCACATAATGTAGCATAATGGGGAAGTTGGTGCGCTAATCCAATTTAAGTTTCAGGTGTTGCCTTTATGCATGTAGAAAGTGTTTCGGAGACGCAAGGGTAAATTAAGTTTTTGCAATACTTCATTTTAATGACGTAAATTTCAATAAAACTAAAGTAACGCTGAGCTATGCGTTACAAATTTCCCGCGTCATACAATACTAAAAAAATAATTTTGTTAATTTTATGATAATTATGAGAAATCATTAGTTAAAAAAACAATAAAATATATATTGCATTCATCAACATTATGTAAAAACAGAAATCAAATTCGGCAGTTCTCATAACAAAGATAAAAATTAAATCTGTAAAGACAAAAATTATTATCGTCTCTTTTTAAACCCTGCTTTCAAACTTTTTCCAACTATTTTCCAACCCAGTTTTTCAGCACTGTTTAGTTAAATAACGAATCATCATAGAAACCCCCATCACAAATAACATTTGCATCCATAAATGCATATAAAATTCGTCCATTCCGCGCAAAGAATCGCGTCACGCGAGAAATCCCCAAAATCAAATTTTCCCGCGCTCGCGCATCCGCAAAAACGTTCAAAAAAAGCTTGTTTTCATTAACAAAAGAGCGACTGACACACGCGGACGCGAGCCTGCCGATAAATTAAAGCTTGCATCCGGCCCTTTTAAAATAAAGCGATAAATCTCGCATAGATTAAAAAAAAAACCGATTTAAAAGTCGTCGATTCGGAAGATTCAGGGCTGGTCGATCATCAAGATTTATTGAGAAACGCGCGCTATATAACGACGCGCACTTCGACGCGTTACCGCCTCGGCGCTTTTTTTTTCTCTCCCCCCTCCCGCCTTTCGCAAAATTACCCGCGCGATATTTTCGCGGAAGTTTCGCCGATAATCCGATAAAAATCTCATTAGAAGCCCGCCGCGCGGCTGGTAATTTATAACTTCTTGTTACGAGTCATTGGGGTAATTGTTCGTCGGCCTTATTTTAATGGCCAGCAGCGTACATTGGGAGGCTTTGGAGATTTTTATAAACCGCGCGCCGGGAATATCGGGCCGGCTTTTATGCGCCGGCTTTCCAGCTCCCTCTTCCGTTTCAATTGCAATTTCCATTCGACGGCGGCCGAGTCGAGCGAAAAAGAGTCATTCGGGAGAAAAAAATTCGATTGAAATGTCAGGCCGCCGGCTGCTGCGCGAACATGCGGGGGTGCGTATACTCTTTTGTTTTGCTCGCGGTGCTCTTGATGACGATATAGTTGGACAAACGTTTTTATTGTTGGAATGCTTAAGGCTGACACGCGTCGAGTTAACACGTCGGGTTGTAAGGTGAGGTTGGTTGTGTAAATGGAGTGGACTGGAAGATGGATTTTTTTTATTTAAATAATAGCCTGTTGGGTTGATATGTGAAAATCATGATTTCAATGTACTCTACGATTATGTTTTTAAATCATTTTTATGACTTCGCGCTTTTCTAAGTTTTAGGTAAAGAAACTTGTGGCATATTTATTATAAGTTTAATTTTAGAAATAATTAATTGACGTAAATTTCTTTCTGTTATATAACCTTTCTAATTTTTTGTCTTTTTTTTATCGAAGAAGTGAAATTCTTCGATAAGCTATCTTAATAGGTATTCTTCAGAAATGCTATTAAGATACTTTATTATTTTTATAGACTTAAAGGTTAAATGAATGGGAAAATTGTTAATAAAGTGAAATATTGATGAAAGCACGTCAAAAGAAAAAGTTCAAATTCTCTCTTCGCAAAGTATATACCGAAAGTTAATTAAAACTAAAATTAATTACGAAAAATACATCTCCAACCGAAAAAGCAGAAGATCGAGTTTAAATTAAACTACGAAAGCAAGCAATTCGAATTACTTGATAGCTGCTAATTTAACGAAAATATTATTCTTCAAAATTAACAAAATTCTTCCTCAATAAACTTCCGCCAGCGAATCAACAATACCAAAACTTTCCCCACCCGCAGCCCCGTCGAATTCGCCTCGACTCTCCGGCAGTCCAAAATTATTCAAACAAACCAACAAACATTACGCGAAATTCGTCCCCAACATTCTAATCCCCCCGCTGCATAACTGTTTATCCGTAAAATCGACAAAGTAAACAAGGCACCAGTCCAACCCCCTCCCCCCAAGTCGCCACCCCCGCACTAACACACCTACCTCGCGCTTCTCGCGCCTTTGATGTAAATTCGTACTCGCAGTCCGGCTAATACCGATGTAGTCGACTTAATCGAATCCGCCGGTCAGCTCCGCAGCGGCCCCGCATTTCGGGATTTAACTTACTTGGGACTTGAAGCGCGCTGCTTTCCAGTTTACTGATACGAAACTGTAATCAGTTTATCAAATAACGCCGCTTTGCGCGCCCACGCAAACATACGTCCGCTCGCGCGTTTAGTCAAACAGTAAGAAGAGAGCGCGGAGAAATTGCCAAGCGAGTTGCGCATATTGATACACGCGCAAGCTGCAACTCCCTCGCGCGTAAACGCGGGGTTTAGGGGGCGCTTTTGACAATGGCGAGGGGGTGAAACGCGCTGGCCGAGTTTTATGACGGAGGGTTGATGAATTCGCGGCCGGATTTTGAAATTGTGGCGGTCAGTGTTTATCGCTGGCGTTGGGATGTTTTACGGGTGGAGGGTGAGGGGGGCAATTCTGAGATAAAGCATGAATTTCCTGAATTATGGAGGGTGGATTTAAGCCTTTGGGGTATCAATATTGTTGGCTTTGCATAGTTTAGCTGAATTATATTATGGTCGCTGCGAGGCTAGTCTTTGTAGTTGTTCGGACTGGTACACCTGAAATTGTAGAAACTGTTACAGGGTTAATCTGTAATAGTCGAAACGATAAAATATCATTTTGTTATTAAAATTAATAATTTAAGTTTAGATTTGTACATTTAATTATGTTTCTCTGCGATTGTTTCAATGTCAGTTTTGATAAACTATATCACATGCATGAATAAGCAGAATCACTTTATTAAATTAAATGAAATCATTCCATAAATTATTGCATACTTTATTATTTTTATTATTACAACACGTTAATTTTCATAGTATTTAGCCCAGTCTCCGCAAAATCATCATAATAGTTTAAAACCACATTATCTTCCTTTTTTTTCACGTCAATTTCCGCGCAGTCCTCGGTCCACAGCATAAATTTTTTCTACACAAAGGTACACACACGCGAAGACGAGCGTCATTTTTTCCAACATAAATTTTCTTCTTTATACCGCGCACGTTAACAAACAAACAACCGACGCGTGCGCAAACACAAACTGCTAGATAAAGCCCTCTCTATAATTCAAGCTCTCTGAGAAAAGCAGAGTTACATCCCGACTTACTTTATTTACAAACACACTACGGCCAAACGAAATACAAGCTTTACGCCGCTCTCCTTTAAATATCGCATGCTTTGTCCGCGCAAATTAAAATATTTCAGCGCGCCGCGATGTTCTGTTACGTGCGTGTAATTTTTTAATTAAAACTCCCCTGCTGATGGCTATAATACATTGTGGGAAAGGAGAAAATATTTTGAAGAGTTTCGCCGCGCGGTAAGCAAAAAATCGTAAAAAAAAAAATGAAATTATTTTCAAAATTAATTTTTCCCGGAAAATTGTCTGACCTGACGGTAATTCATATCATTCTGAAATTATTATTCAGCCTCGTAATCATTCTTGACTCATCTGGTATATCTCCAATTCGTCTTGGCTCTCCGGGGATGAACTTTGAAAATTTGCCAACACAGTAAATTTGATTCGTATATATAACTATAGGTTTTAAAGTTTACACAGCGTAAGTTAAGATGAGATTGCAAATAGCGCAAAGCTCTTAGCGCGTTAACCTCGTAGATTCGGTAACTCCAAAATTTTGCTATTTTGACAAAATATGAAATTTTATTACGTAAACTTCAACATTTCAAGATATTCAAACGAAAAATTCTAGCAACTTGCCTGCAAAGTACTTAAATTATAAATATCACTTCTACGATTCTCCTTCAGCAACACCAACTAAAAACTGATTCAATTTCCTCTCGCAAAACCACATAAATACTCGCGCAACCAATCCAATACCCTCAAACTGAAAAAAAGAATCACACAAAAGCCACTGCCCTCCTCTACTTCCCCGGAAACTGCCTTCATTTATCGCGCCGATTCGTAATTTTCGCCGTTCAAAGGTGCTCCATGCATCACGAAATTAACAGTGCCCATGACTCTTCGGCGCCGACTGCTCCGCTAACCATGTATATGTGTGCATCCGTGCGAGCGGCACCGAACGAGGAACGATATTTTCGAGAGCCGGAGGAGCTGGCCGGACAACCAGACCAAAACGCCGCGGGGCTACCGGGTCATGTCGGATTTATCACTCGGCGCGCTTCTTGCCTCCTCCTCCCCCCCCCCTTCGTCCTATAGCCGCCTCGAACGCTTTTCATTTTGTGCTGTGTCATTTTTTATATACGCCCCCAGAGCTCGGCTCGTATATTACCACGGGAGGGGGCCTGCTTTATGAGCTGTACTTTGGATTTTCTTGCCGCGAGTTAATGTACTTGTATGGTTTTCGTAAAATGGCAAGGGAGGTTGACCTTTCTGGGAGAATCGATAAGTTTTCGCTGTTGAAGTGGGTGGAGGATTGCGCTGGGGGAGGGTGGGATGAATTTTGGGAGATAGGATTTGTTTTTGTTGGGGGGCAGGATGGAGGAGGATCGAAGCTGGGTTTTGGTGTAGATTACTGGGTTATTAGTCGAGAATAGAAGTAATTAATTACTTTTGAGAGTAAGTAGAGTGATTTACATTTTACGTTATTTGGGTACTGTTTTATTTCCAGTGGTTTTCAAATAATTAGGAGAAACTTTTGTAGCTCTACTTTCAGCTACTAATTTGGAATAAATGGAATAAATACTTGTTTGAATGTTTAATACTTCAGCTACTCGACCCTGTGCATTATTGGTTATTTGCATTCCGTTAATAATTCTTCCTATTTTGAATATTCACATAAATGTTTTAATATAGGTTTACAAAATGAAACTTCATATTAATAATATCTGACCACCAAGCATTGATAAATATGTAATATCTTGTAAAATACCTTTTAATTGAACAATTTCATACATTCTCGTTTTATCAAATTTTTACTAAGAAGAATGCAAATAGTTCAATGTATTGAAACTTTTATTTATTGAATATTATTTCCACGAGTAATAACAAAGTAATGTTATCGTTATTTGCAGCAAAACATATTCATGTTGATGGAAAGGTACATTTTTCATTGATTTTTACTTTTATTATAAATATTTAAATTAATTTCGTATATTAATTTAAATTATTTTTTGTAATTTCTCATTAATTTTATTAAAAATGGAAAATTCTGTTTAATTAGTGTTTGCAAGTATACAAAATTTTAAATTATGTAGTGTCTTTCTTTCTAATAAAATTAATGTTCCTCGATATTGAAAAATATTAACCAATCCTAACTTAAATATGTCATAATAATTAATTAAAAAATAAAATCTTATAATAACTAAAATTGGAAAGTTGATGACATGTATGATTAAAGGTATAAGAAATCCTTTAAAGCTCTACTAGATATAGAAGTGAAAAATGAACATATTTTAGTTTAATTTCATTATGCCGCTAAACTGGAACAAATTATGCAAGAGAAATGATTAGCATTTGTTCTTTTCTAATTGAACGTTCTCTTATTGTATTCTATGAAAAGAAACTTTATAAAGTCTTTTCATTGTAAAAAATCAATAAAAATCGTACAATTATTTTAGTGTAGTCAAGCATTACAATACAAGAAAAACTTTCGTCCCTTTCACTTAAAGTATACAGTATATACATTATATCTAAAATCTTTCATTTACCATTAGCACTTCTTAAAGAAACATAAAGCAATCTGCATTCAAATTGAACTTCGAACAAAAAAAAAACTTTTCCCCTTCATCCGTCAGCGTGTAACAATCGTAAAAACTTGCATAATTATTCTGCACAGTCGAGCATCACAATAACGGAAAATTCTTTCTTCGCGACTCTATTATGTTCCACCTCAATTTCATAATGCAGACTTTACATTTCAAATATATATTCCATGTCTCGACTTATATATTTCCATCTACCAATTAAGTAGAAGAGTGATTTTAGACAGGTTATGAAAAAAAGAGGAAGCTCTCGAATCACTGAACTATAAAAAATATAATGAACTTAATGTGTACGAATGTTTCAACTTTTTTACGTATGACATAAATTCGTGAATTTTTTCTGAAAGACGATTTTTTTTTATAATTATGACAACGTACTTTTATTTTCTTTAGACTAATGTTTTTCTTCTATAAATTATTACGTTTTTTTTTTACTTCCTTTAATATGTCCAACAATATTTTATCCAGAAAGTGACTGACAATCAAATATTCTAAATCGAGCCAACAAACTTACGAAAAATATGAATTGTATGAAAATGATAGCCTCAAATGGTCGCTACATGGGCACACAAATGTCAACAGCTGCTAACACATGAACTGACAACGAGGGGTCTGGATATCTTAAATGGAGCGACCTTCAAGACCTTTCAAATGATATGCAATTTGTCATCGTGTCTGCCCAGTCAGGGCAGTGTACTTTATCACACATTTCTCCTTCTTCCTTTCATACATCTATTTATACATACAAAAAATTTATGACAGCTTAAATAACAATCTATGCAACGCAATGCAATAACCCTACCATCCCTTAATAAAACAATCAAACCATACAACCAAAAATCGAACCACAATAGCCCCCCTTTAATCAATCGCAATATTCACCGCAAAACGCTCGATCGATAGGCCATCATTGAGATTTTTTCCATTCAGCAGAACGCCCCTAGTGCGCAAGCTGTCATCACGGTGGGGCGAAGTTTAAAAAATTCAAGAGCTCCGCACTCTTTTTTTCGCCGCCCCGGGGCCCGATATGCGTTATTAATGTCGAGAGCCGAGAGCGACAGTGGCAGGCTGCTGCAGCGCGCGATCGGTAACTTTGCGTTGCTGCGTCTCGATAATTTTTCCCCGATGCTTTTCGTTTTTCTTATTTTCGCGCACCATGTGTACAACGTGTGCATGCGCATTGATGCTTTGGCGTGTATGCCTGGGAGGAAGCAAGTTTCGACGGAGTTTTTTTTTGATTGTTGAAGCCCGGGAAAAAATGTATATAGCGGAGTTGTTTGGGTAGTTGCGGCAGATTGGGGTGGATTTGGTAGGAGAATTTTGCCGCGGGTGTGGAGCTTGAAAATTTACTGATATTTGAAAATTATGGTTTGGCTTTTTGGAAAGAGAGATTTTGAGGGTAAATGAATTTGGAAAATGAAAGGGAATGAGAGAAGTTAACGGTTTATTGCGCTTAACATTGAATTTTGAAAAATTTTTTCAGTATGTAAATATTTGATTTTTTAAAACGTATTCAGAATATTCTTCGTAACGCAGTTTTTCTATTTTTCGTAACTAAACATGACAGTAAGTTTCATCGTGAATTTTTGAATAATTCAAGCTCGTTTTAAATTGTGAAATTTAAAAATTTTTTAAATCACCACGAGAGTGTGCCGCTCTAAAACTTTAACGTTTTAAAACTTCTATAATAAAACTCGTTTGACCTGAAAAAGAGCTGCAATTAAACATGTAGAGAGATTTTGTACACTACCGATTACATATGACAAGGTGTATAAAACACAACTTTATTTTTCAAGTATTTGATTTATTCAGTGCTTCAATAAAACCAGCTTTAAAAATGCGAGATTTACTTACATATTTTTACATAAATTTTATGAGTATTTTTCCTTAGTAATTTGTTTCAATTATTTACACTTCTAGTTTGTAGATCAATAGTAGAGTGCGGAAAAGGTGAATATTTTAGTCGCGAGTGATTTTTTGACCGATACTAGTGAGGGAAAAGTCGAGGAAGGTAAATGTTCGCTTTATGTACGAGTATCGAACTGTACATATTATTAGTCGAATCATACTTATTATCAGTTATGATTATGAGATTAGAGTGGTGAAACTATATTCAAAGTAGCACAAATACTTAATAAATGATTAAATTTTAGAATGTGGTACTACCATTAAGCAAATTTATATAATATTTCCACATTTATAATATTTTTTTTATGTTACTATTGCTAAATTTAAATAAGTAGTTATCTAGATATTTTTGTATTTCTCAGCATGAACAAACTGATAACATACAAAATTTTGCAATCCACCAATCTCAAACAACGGTACCATTATACATAAATAATAAAAAAAATCTAACTCACTGAAACTTTTTTTCTCCACAAATCAGCCATTCAAAATCACCACCCTCACACACAGCATCCTCCCTAACCTCAAAAACAGAAGCCCCCCGCTCCACTCATCCCCATATCAATTATTCCATCCGGCTCATAATTCAATAATAAAAAGCCAGAGCCCCCTGAAAACCCTAACTGATAACCATCGATTAAGAATAAACGCGCGCGAGAGAGAGAGCCAAGCTCCCCGGAAACGCGACCCGAACACGCCAGAACATTCGTCACTCCGCTGCGCTGGCCTCTCTCCGCGGTACGCGCGAAATTCCCGAACATCCATCACTCCCTGCGCGAGCGCGCGCGGTCTCGAAAACTTCGACCGCCGCGCGCTGCCCAACTCGTCGCTGCGCCACTCAAACCCCGATAAATTATCAGGGACGCGCGACTTTAAATCAAAGTAAAATTTTTAGCAGCTCGTCTCGCTGATTGAAATGAAATTTTCAAGTCGCGGCGGCCCCTCCGTCATTTCTCCCATTGCCGCGGGTAATACTTTCCGCCCCAATTCGCCGAGGAGCCCTAGGGTATACTTGCATGTACATAGACAAGTGCGCCAGCGCGCGCGCAAGCTCGGGAGTAAACGCACACGCGGGCTTACATACTTAAACGGGCGTGGCTGTCGGGCGTGTTGGATGTAGGTGTACGCGCCGAGGTGGCCTGTGGAGGAAACTTGCCGGGAAAACTTATGCAGCGACACTTTTTCACACTGCGCAAAGTGGATATATACGTAAGGGCGAACTTCGATAGAGGAGAATTTCGCGAACCACTAAAGTTTGTCACGTTTTTTTTCTTCGAGTAACACTTGCAGCGCTGCGTAAGGTTATACGTATGTGTATGTCAAATAGGTTTGTTGATCGTGTGGCTATATGTGGAATAAAGTACTAGGTAAGATTTATATAAACGACTGCGTGAATGTGTACATACGAAGGGTGCATATATTTGTGCATAAGCGTGAGTGTGTGTATGTGTTCCAGAAATCACCGTTCCAGCATTTTCGAAAGCATTTAAACCTTTGTAGGTCAACGCACTTTTCTCGTCTTCTACGCGCGTCCTTACATACATGCATTCATAAAAACATAACGACGTTTTTCTACGTGAACAATTGTGCATTTCTGTACGTGGCAATTCGTTCGCACTCACACACACACACACACGCACATACCCACACACACACTCACATGCACACACACATACACATACTGAATCACACACGCCCATATATTCACATTCACGTACAGGGTCACATATGTAGACACGCTTCAGCAATTGTCGTAGACACTTCCCCCTCGGAGTTTCCTTGGCCGTGTGTGTGTGCGCTCGCTCTGCTGGCCCTTTAGTCGGCTACGCGGCCGAGAGGCAATCCTCATTCGTCGCGCGTAGCCCGGCGCGCAGTTTAGCTGTCATTGTCGCGCGCTATTGTCCGCGCAAACGGAGCTTCCCTCGCCTTCCTCCCTCTCTCTCCCTTTCTCTGCCTTCGTATTGCGGCTTGTTTTTGCCTCCGGGCTGGAGGCCACGGCGATGGATGTAGCACTCCGCGCGATGTTTTCGTCCTAGCGCGCAGAAACAGTACGCGCGGCCGCAGCGCGCCGTTCTCTCTTTCTCCCCTCGTTTTCCTCCTTTTTCTTTTCTTTAAATGAAACTTTTTTCCTCGCGGCCTTTTGAATTTCACTCCCCCCCGTTTCGCTGTGCGCCGCGACGACAGAAAGGCCGAGCTTTTAAAGTTCGGGTTCCTCTTTCGCGCGCTCCTTTTTTTCTCTCTCCGGGAGGGAAAAAATCGCGTTGCAAAGATTTGAAGGCTTGTCGAGGCGCGTTAAATTCCGATCCTTTGTTTGTAGCGGTCGCGTTTTTTGCTTTGCGGCGAGGCGCTGCGGTTTGATACTTTGGGAATTGTCTTTTTAAGGTGGCGATGATAATGGTATTGAAGCGAGTTTTTAATTTATGGTTCGGTGGGATTTTTTAAATTAGTGCCGAGATGATGTTTCGAGGAATTTAATTATAAGGAAATGTAAGGTAGGACTTTATAAAATTCGGCTGGCTGGTGAACTAGTTTTATTGAGGAAAATTTGCAAGTTCTTTAAAAAAATTTTTCAATATCAAGTATCAGTCATAGCCTACATATCCTGATTCGACTTCATTCCAGGTCAAATAACTTATGAAAAGCATATCACATGGAAGGCCAAATAACTACCACAGTAAAAGGATCAATATTTACTGCTGACGCAGTGCAAATAATAAAAAGTTTTTCCCATGCAAATAAAACACTTTTATATTTATCACATGGATTCCTCATCACTTTCAAATAGAAGATTTTACTATACGACCCTAGATTCGGGACAGTAAACTCCATCGCTACTAGGTAATTTTATCCAAAATTGATAAATGTATTCCTGAAATACCGCCAATCTCGTAAATTTTTAAAAGGCCGAATCCTTAAAAAAAACATTATCCCTTAATTAAATTCATAAAATTCAAACGAGCCCTCAACCACACTCTCAAACCTCCATCAACCCGCCCAAAAACTCCGCCATAATAATAACCCCCAAAATGACCCAAGTAGCCGGCCGCCATAATCCAATTAAAAACTTGGCCGTCAAAGAGTTCGCCGGCGCTATGAATTTTAAAACAATTTCGAAAACGACAAAAGCGCATCAGGCTCTAAAATTCATCATTGCCACCAGGCGAAATTCCAGGAGGTCTCTCGCTTGAACGCGAAATTTTCAATTTCCAGGCGAGCCCGGCGCGCTCCGAAATTCACTTTAACGGCGAGCGCGCGTACGTTGTGCTAATGCACAACAAGATCATGCAGCTCGCGCTCGCGCGTACAGCCATTAAAACGTTTTTGCGCGTTACGCGTACGGACATATTTGCGCGCAAGCATCTCTCTGCGTGTGGCCAGCAACGAATCGTCGACGTGTGTGTGTGTGTGGGTGGGTGGGTGGGGAGAGAAGGAGGAGGATGGAGAGGAGAAGAGCAGGGACTGACTTTACGATCGCAGTTCGTTTTTATAGAAGCTCGGTTGTGCTTCCAAGTTTTCTCTAAAAAGCGTTTTCATGAGAATACTGCACTTTTAGAGGGGAGCGAGATAAACGGGGTCGTGGGCATGGAGGGCTTCGAGAGGGTGTGAGAGTAGCTCTGGGTTAATTTATGTATATGATTTATGTTATTCTGTTAAGTGATTTTGCTGGAATTGATTGTTTGGGAGATGATTGAATTGTGTGCGAGAAAGTATTCTGTTAGTTCTTAGTGTTTTCCAATACGGTTATAATGTTTTGGTAAATACTTTATTTTAAAATAATTATAACTTAATATACTGTAATCGATTCATAAATACAATTGAATTTTTTTCAACTTTGTTAAGCGAGTGTATGGAGCATGCAAAAAAGTAGGTCATCTTGCATGTTTTACCAAGTTTATATCATAGATAGTTTTATTTTGAATATTTTTCTACCAAATTTTCCGAGACAAAATACGGAAGCGATTTGCTATCTTCGATCTAAGATAGACGACAACTGTAAAAAGACAAAAGGACAATAACAGAAAAATTATATATAAAAATGCACCCACGAGTAGAAACAACAGTCGCAAATATTACAAGAAAAATGTCGTCGTCATCACCGCTCTAGGAAAAATCTTCAAATTAAAAATAATTAAAACAAAAAAGCACAACCGCAATACAATACATTAAAAAACTATATTTTCCAGCGTAAAAGAAACCAACAAAATTATCTCTCATCCCGAGCCATCAAAAAAGAAAATCCGCAATAATTACCAGGGCAAACAAAACCAAAAAGAAAGCGCATACAGGGAAAAAAGGCCGGGCTGGATTAGCAGCTCTCGACTAGAGCTCTCTCTCTCTCGTGTTGCCTTCAAAGACGCTCCGGCGCTTCTTCCCATCTCTCTCGCCTCCGCCGGCAGCAGCTCGTTAGCCGTATAAGCGTAGCAGCGAGGCGAGGATTACGCGAGAGAGCGCGACTCGATGTGGCCCGTGGCATTTACATGAATGGCCTGGGCGTTCCCTCTCCTTCTCTTTCTTCCTCTCCCTCTCGGCCCGTATAAAAGTAAATAGGAGCGAGCGCCATTCACATGAATTTTTCCATTTAGGATTATGCGCGGCCCCTTCTTTTTTTTTCCCCCAGATTTTCCTGCCTTACGTGTCTTAACCCGCACGTGCACGTGTTTGTGTAGGTGATGCGAGCATGTGTTTGTGTGTGTATGTGTGAGGCATTCAGTGCAATGCGACTGTACGCAGAGATGCTTCCTTTGATAGGCCGTGAGGTTTGCGTGCTGGAGGGTCGACGGGTATGTCGGTAAGAAAGGGGAGGGATGATGTGTATTCGCAATTACGGACGGGAGCGAGGATGTATTTATCTGAGTATGGGCGCGATGTTTCATCGGTGTGCTGGTGAAAGAGTTTTTTTTCGTGTATACGGGATGGATGGAAATTAGAGGAAAAACTCGTTACTTTGAAACAATTATTTCGTTACGAAATGGAGAATGATAAAATAAACTATTTTTAAGATTCTGAATTCGTTAATATATTTCGTTATAATATGAATATTTTACTAATAAAATAGTTACTCTTGAGTTCGGTATTATTTCAAAGGCTAGCAGCTTGCGTTTCTCGCGACTTGCATAAACTCAACTGGCGCTCAACTGTCGATTGCTCGATATTGTATGAAAAGGCGAGGATCGAAAGAGAGAAAACTGCAGTGAAAGAATTCTGTAGGGAGAGTAAGATATTAAATTTTGCATGATCGAATACTTGCGTTGCGAGAAAATGCACAGAAGTGGAGATTTGAATTTTGCAAACTGTTGATGCAGCAACTTTATTAGTTTTCAAATACAAAATGTTATGTGATTTATGGTGAAAAAGTTAATTAAAAATTGAGACGCGTAACGCTGGAATGTGGCTTGAATACAAAATGTGTCTGACCTAAGCTGGTCATAAACTACTTAAATATTACGTTGCACAGTTGCTGGGTGAAAAAAAGTAGGTCGTTCTTTATTAGTTAGTTTTTATTGTATCTCGTAAACTCTTAATTATTAGTAATGGATATGATAATATATGATTGCATAATTATAATTCTCATAATTTTACTAAAATAGTTATCTAAATAACTTCGCCCATTCTCAAGTCAAATTAGTAAAAACAAAATTAAATTTTTTTAAATTTAGGTTAAAATAATTGGTAAAAAATTATTTATTCTTAGATTCCTAGCATAATTATCCAGAGATAATTAGAACACCAATAAATTCTCTAATAAATACACCTATCCATAATCGATAACATCAACAAAAAAGCATCACAGCCACCCCCCACCGATCTATCAAAGCCCAAATTAAATCTTACCCTTCTAAACATCAATTCCCACACAATTTATACTCTCTTTTTGCTCTCCTTTTTCTCCATAACACACATCCGCGTACATAAGAGCCCGGCGAATTTCTGGCCGAAGCTGGCGCCACGCGCGACTCGCTCCGGAGATAGCGGATAATTGATGCGAGATGGGTGTGCTTAAGGATTTACATATTAAAGGTGTACTCGCAGCGGCTAAAGGACACGTGCTTTATTTATGTTGATATTATACGCGTTTTTTCTAACGCCACCGAGAGCGCGCGAGCCGAGTTTTCTTATCGATTTACTCAAATGTGCGAGAGGATTACGGCAATTTTGCGGCTTATCGCGCATTGATTTGCATTTAGCGCTTTCCTTATTATAAATTACTCGGCCGTGCCGGCGCGGTTGCCCTTTGGCTTGGGGAGCTGTTTTCATTGGATTTATAAGCGCGGATAAAGAAGGATAATGTGTCAGTTTGCATTAAGATTGTTAGCGTTATTAAATCTGGTACAATTCAGCTTGTCGTTACCTTGGTTTCTAAAAATGAGCTCTGATTAATGTATTTTATCGTAAAATATTACAAAGTGAAGATTTTTATTGCAGAATGCTAAAATAAACTTGTCGCGCAATTAGTAAGGGGAGCATTGGTTTGTCATTTTTAATAAACTATGAAAAACGTCTTTTATACTTGTAATTTGTTTCTGAAATTAAAAGTTTTCTTTTTCGATCTCCTTTTTTACAAAAGACTTATAACGTTAATGTATGCATAGTAATAAAAGACAATACACATCAAATTTTTTTTCAGAAATTAGTTGGTTTAAAACAAAATAGCTAATACATTTAAGATGAATGTCTATGAAGTGGATTAACGATTACTTACATTTATTTTCAGATGAGTAAAAATAAATGATATGATGGATAAAAATGACTCGGCATTTTGTGTCTTATAGTGAAACAAAAATGTTCCGAAATCGAGAGTCTGTACAGTTCTGGCTTTTTTTTTAAATTCGAAACATTCCGAGAATCCCAACATTTTTCTGGATTTTTCGACATTTATCGGGCTTTTTTCCATATTTTTCCAATTTTTCCATATTTTCTCGATTTTTATCGAATTTCTAAGTTTCTTCAATTAGAATTTTCGAGATATTGAAACATAGGCACATGTTTGTTTTAAATATTATTTTTTATTATTTTCATTCCATATCGACAAAAATTGGGAAATAGCTTAAAAATTCAGTAATTCTGAAAAATGTTAACAAATTTTGAAAAAAAATCTGAAAATTTCGTAAGACGTTGGAGAATCCCAAAATGTTGGCATTCCTGAAATTCCTCAATTTTGCAAAAAAAGACCGACACGAGACATCCCAACTCATCCTACCTCAAAAGCTCGGGACAAATCCCGTCCCCTTGGAAACGTGTTTCGCCCACTCATACCAGAAATCGACTTCCAATCGTCCATCAAAACCCGATTACCAAATGTTCGTCACTCTCCCAGCCAGTCGAAGCCCCAGCAATCGTTAAAAAAAAGCCAGCATCAAACTCACTCGCCGCCAGTCCAGCTCCTAACAAACCCAGCCCTATCAAAGTTCCAAGCTCGCCAGCAGCAAGCTCCAGAACGTCAGAATCGCCCAGTACGTATATACTACATATCAGCCCCCTCGCGAACAGTAAGTCGCATTTCCGCTCTCTGGCCTCGAGTCGCAAGCTCGCCAATAAGTCAAATAAACTATTTGCGCATTCATGGCAGTCGGAGAGACAGAAGCACGCGCGCGTGCGGGGAGAAAGGGAGCAATTCAAACAACGCTTGTTAAAGCACCAGCTACGTTATCGAGACGGTCGTTATAACTTGCCTTGCGCCGCGGACTTGACACTGCACCGACGCCGTATATATATACGGCTTGAAGGGGGGTGGGGGTATAGGACAAGTACCGCAAGCTCGATGCTACAGCAGACGAGAGCTTGCACTTCCTGTGTCCGCAGAGTAGTCAAGAGGACTTTACGGCTTCGACGTCGATCTCTCCCCCCCCCCTCCTCCTGACGTGCGTATTGTGTGTGCGTATATCCTTAAGCAGTTTCCAACAGTTCCTGGATGCCTATTGAAGAGGCGAGGGTGCTTGTAACGCGCGTGCGTGCTCGCTTTGTGAAATGAGAGCGATTTAGTGGGAGGCTGAGGCAAGGAAAGGGGGAAGCTGCTCCTTTGCACGCGGGGGTATAATAAAAGCCGCGTGTCCGCGAATAAAGATGCGCGGATCGTATAAGAATGTCCGTAACGCGCCAGCTTCAGGGAAATATGTGTATTTATGCGCGTATACGCGCTTATATATGCGGCTATCTAAATACGCTTATATTTACGCCGTGCGTGTATACACGCGGCTCTGTGTTTGCGAGCTTGCGAGGCCGTTTGTCCCCCTGCGCGAGCTTGCGAGTCTAGATACGTCAGGCAGCCAAACGCGCGCAAGCTCGCGCTTTTGACAGTAAGCTTGCGCATATATGCACCCTCCTATATACCTGTACACAAGCACACTCGATACTCTAACTGCTTCCCCCTTTCCCCTATCTACTCCCCTCGCACTTGAACGTCCGTGCGTACCTACCTTCTACCCCTTCCTACACGCATACGGATTCTCGAATCGACTCTCTCTCTCTCTCCTCGAGTTTCCGACTCTCCTAACGCGTTCGATCTGAACTATATCGCGTATATATTACCTCCCTCCTCTTTCGGAAATCTATATAGCGGAAGTCGCTACTCTCGAGCCGAGCTTGCGGTGGCTGCACGCCTGACTCATTGCCAATGGAAATAGAATGCATCGAATCACAGGCCGCTCACTTGCCTGATTATATGTGCGCACGCTGACGCCGATCTGTTGGCTGGATGGAAAAGAGAGAGAGAGAGCGGGTTTTATAAGCGGCTGGGGTGACGCGACGTCTGCGTGCTGGGTTGAGAGAGGAGGTGCGTTCTGGAGTGTAGAGGAGCTTGCGGCACGCTGGGGTTTTAGGAAGAGAGCTTTGGATGCATATTTTTTAGGATTCTGATAGAAATGCTTATTTTCTCACAGTAAGGATACGCGTTTTTAAAAAAGTAATTTACAAACTGAAATTCCAACTCTGATTTCTTTTCAAACTCGACTTACTCCCCTTAAACAGAACGTTATTTCGCTTCCGCCTGGAAAATCGTATTACACCGACTGCCGCGCAGCGTTCGCAAGCAAAGCAAACATTACAAGAACAATATTGAAATGCAGCATCTTTCCCGGCCCAGCTCCCGCAGCAAGAACCCTTCGTTATCCTCGTCCCGGACTCCGCGCGACCCCCCAACAACAATAAACAATCCTCTTACCCAAACATCTTCCGGCATCCATCCACTTTTTGCCGATCGCAACTTTCCAGCAAACGCGAGAGAGAGACACACAGCGCCTTCATAAGGGCCCCTGCATCCCCCCTTAAAGTAACAAGTTTGTTGCAGAGCCGCTCCTTGCGAGTGCGTTGGCGCAGATCCTGCGCCTCAAAGTAAGCGCAGTCGCGCACTCTGCATATACGCCCGAGCTTGCGTCTACTCCGGCCTCTCTTGCAAGCCGGCTCCTAATTGTTCAGGGGTAAATAATTAACCGATACATCCAGAGGCACGCGAGATGGTCTATGTATAGACGCGCGTAGGGCTCGGCTGGCTACGTGTTTACGAGTTAGCCTCGGCGACTCGAGCAGGACAGCAGCGGAGATGTTGGAGGATGAAAAGCCGACGCCGGCCCGGCGTTTAATCATTGAGCAGCGGCGTGCGCGGCAAGAAGTTTGCGGGGGCGGTGTCGCCGCGCGGGTAATTGAACGGGAGAGCTGGGAGGGTGGTTGTGTGTTGGGATGGTCGTGATTGATGCGGAACATAGGGTTTCTTTGAGGATGGGTGGGGATGGAGGTGGGGATGTTTATAGGGCTGGTGGATTGGTGGTAACAAGCTTGTAGAGCAGGTGTGTTTATTGAATTTTTTTGCGGGGGTTTTTAGGGGTATTTGTACGGGTTTCTTCGTTTTGGTATAGTGGCTGGAATTATTAAGGCTACGTGGTATTACTTTCAATGTTATGGATGATATCAAAAAAATTCAGTTTTGTAATTGGATTTTTTGTTTGGAGGAAATATCTTTATGGTACGTTATTGTATTTCATTAAAGCTGCCAGAATGATAATTTGTTGAAACTGAAAAATATGAGGAAAAATAGGTTGCAAAATTTTATAGATAACAGGGAGATTCCACATTTCCTTACAAAAATGATAGTAGTACGTTAAAAATAGATAGATAATGTGAAGGTAAAATTTTTATAGTAACTTTAGAAATATCGAATATCGATTTTAAAAAAGTATAATTTATCTTTTACGTGCGTAAGTAGAACAGGGTCATATATGGCCAGACGTATGATTATAGATCTCGATATATCTCTCACAGTAGCTTAGACACTTTTTCTAGAGAGTTGTCAATTTCCCAAGAGAATAAGTTGTCAATTCCTTTTTGAAAATGTTTCTTTGTTCATGCATAGTATATTTTGTGTTCTGTAAGATGTATGAGTAAGAGAAGATCTTCTACTTTACATTTTATATTTTAACTTCTATATAATTATTCTTATAACTGATTCCATGTAAATATTTTTTTTGTTACAGGTGAGTTTCAGTCATCATTAATTTTTATTCGGCATTGATTACGTAAGTTTCTTTAAACGATATATTTTAGAATATTTAAAACGTTTTATAGAAGTTTAAAATTCTACCGCAATATTTATTTGTATATTTCTACTATAAACGAAGTTTAAACACCTAAATCTAAATTTGTCTCGTTATTTACAAGTCGCGCATATTTTGCACCCCAACCCTCGAATTACAGCACTATTAATTCAAAACCAGCCATAAAATGCTTAACCCCAATAAACCGAAAAAAAGCAGCGCGCGAGCCAATTAGACGCTAAAAATCGCAGTTAATCAAAAGCAGACGCAATCTGAAATCAAATCTACGAAAGCCCCATAAATACAAGCAAGTCAGGCTCGTCCTTTGTGCCGACGAAGCAGTTCTCGACGCCACCTCTCCCGCGTAATGCATCAACAAAAAAAAAAGCGCGCGCCGCCCGCTTAAAAAAACACAGCTCGCGAGCACACAGCCGCACCAAAACAACAAAGACGAAAGCGCGATCTCGCTGATTGCAAAACTGCACATTCATTATACCGCAGTCCGCGATATCCGGCCCGATTTCCGCGTGTGCAGCGAAATATATAATAAAAATGGAGCCCGAGCCGCGTGGAGAAAAAAAAACGCGGGCAGGACGAAGGAAATCAGCGCGCAGCGACATAAATAACGCACTCTTTGTATAGGCCGCCGGCGGCCGATTCAATATCCAAACAAAAACAGCGCGCGATATCGACGATCGTGCGCCGGCGCGCAAGACGAATTATAACCGGGCTGCGATAGCGTGCGCAGGTTGGGAGAGAGACCCCCATATTTTTGCCGGTCAGCGCCCGTGCGATTAAGCCGGCCCGGCCCTCTGAACAATGTAGTTTTATTTCTGTGGGTTATGCCGTGCGTGGTTATCTGGCCTTTTTTTATGGTGTGATTGTTGGTTTTTGGGTGTGCTTTTTGGGATGGTAGTTGTCGCTTTTGGGAGTTTTCGTAGAGGTGGGTTGGGGTTGTTTGGATTGTTTTATTGTGTTTGTTGAGATGTGAGTGGGTCTTTGGTGTAGTGGAATGTGTAAGAGGATTTTAACGAGGAGGGATTAAGAGATAGGTGATGAAAGAATTTTTTCGAGCGAAAATATTAAATATTTTATGGATAATGAAAATTGAAAAAATTTTATATTTGTAAAATAAATAATATGGATTCTGCAGAGAAATATTAGAAAAGTGATATTGAAAATGAAATTTACGGTAGTATAAAAAGTTTATTTTTTTGTAAGAATAAGAATGCACGAATATATTTGTCTGTAAGACTTCCTCTATTTGTTTTAACTTTTATCACTCTGGTTTCTTACCTATTTTATTTTATTTCGGAACATCGCATCTTTTGTTTATTTTTACTGCCGGATCTTTCTTTCTGTTGTTTATGATCTTTCATTCTTGGGCATTTATTGTTCGTTATTTGGATTCCTTTTAGATTACATTTTTCTTCGTGTTTGTGACTTTTTGCTTTTGGTGAGCTTTTATTTCGTTTTGTCTCATTTTATTTTATATTTCTCTTCTATCTCTTGTAATTTTATTTTCGCGTTGTTCTTGCAGTTGTATTTTCTGTAGCTAAACTTATTTGTTATTAATAAAATTGATTAATTTTTAAACTTTGTACGTATAAAACAGCGAAATGAATAACATTTAAAAACGTTTGAGCAGTTGAATTATTTTTCCCAAAAATTACATTGTATTTGATTAAACCTACATTCTACTCGTAGTTTAATTATTACTGCCACGCTCAGTACTTGCTTAAAAATTCATGTGATATAAATTTTAATTAAAATTTTAAACTTCAAGTAAAGAAATTTCTAAGCTATATTTCATTCACGTTACTTTGAATAAATGAGAATTACATTTAATTAACAAAAATTAATGATTTATATTTTATTTCAAATTTTATAATGTAAAACATAATTATGTAGCTTTATTTTAATTTTCATATGACCTGGTATTTTTTCATGGAAAATCAAGAACACTATTTTTAACCTACTAAAAATACTTATAGCAAATTTAATCCTATGAACCTATCGGATATCCATACCCTTAAACAACACCGCACAAACAAAATCCCTCACAGACGAGCCAAGCTCACTTACGAAAAATATCAAAGAAAATAACCCAACCCAGCAACTCGCACGCTCCAATAAAAATCCCAAAACAAGACCCCGAAAAAGCACATAACTTCCCAATCAGCCTGCCCACCAAAAGCCTCCCTCAGCGCGCCAAAACTTCTCCACCCTTACATCATCCGGCCTCTCTCGTCTTCCAAAACACAAATCGCGCCCTCTCCCCTCCTCTCCCTTTCGCGCAATCCATTACCCATCCGCTTTGTTTGTTTATCTCCCGGCCCATTCGGCCGAATCTCTGCTCCACGTGTGTCGCGGCTCAGCGGCGCACACCTAACTTATCTGGCCGTTAGAGAAGCCGTACCCCCTGCACTTTTGGCCGGCGGCCAAGCCTCGCGGATCATAACAGTTCGATAGCCTCTCCGCTTGTGTGAACGAGGCTTTATATGTATGGGAGGCCGATGCGGCTTTAGTTGTCGCGCGAAAAAGCGCATAACGCGGTAAAAAGCTTGGCTGTGAGAGAGGCAGTCGCGGTGTGCCTTCGAGGTCGGGGGAGAGCTGGAAAAACACTTTGCGGCGACGAGTTTCGCTACTTTGCGGTATGGTCAGGCTGGCATTTGTTTGCGCGGATGATGCGGTTTCGTTGTGTTTTTTAAACGGTGGGTGGGGGTGGAGCTTTTTGGTGCGTGTGGTTTTTGGAAACGGGGCGGAGTGCACAGTGATGTAGGTTTTGATTCGAGAGTTGTCTTAAGCTTTGTTTTTTAAGATATTAGAATAAGATATGTTTCTTTTTGTAAAAATAATGACTGCATATTATGAAGTTGCTTGGAATGGGATTTGATTGGATATCAATGAGAAACAAAGATAAATTTTCTGTGAATCAAAATTAATAGTTTTGGTTCGTTATAAATCAATAAATTCATTTTAAGCTTAAAAACAAAGACATTCGTACTATTCTGAAGAGTTTAAGAATGGAATTTAATCGAATTTTTTTAATTGTCTCGTCAATCTAAATATTTTGATAATGTCAACATTTCGATCAAATACCATTCTTAAAGAAATATGCAGTACTAAACTTAATATTAATATAAACTAAAATATTTTAACGTTAATTTAATTTATGTAACTAAATGATCTTAGTTACGCAATACTGAATTTTTTGAAAATATCTTAAAATTACTACATCATTGCTTCTACCAGTAGAGTTCATACAGTATTATAAAGTTGAACTACGAATGTAAAAAGTTTGAAAACAGAGCAGCGACAAATTATTAGAAAAAGTTGCCACAGCAATATAAAAGCAAAGTTATATCAAAGTTTTCCAAAACTTTCGGTAAGTTAGAAAAATAAAATCTTTGATTAGAAATACGTTCTTTGAGCAAACTTTTATCCAAAATTCATTACTGAAAACTAATGAAAATCCATAAGTAAATCCAAATTCATTCACATATTAATTTAATATTAAATACATAATAAGTAAACAGTTACATTTATAATGAAAAACATAAAAAAAAATCCACTTCACAGCAAAAGCATAATATCGCAGCCCAAGCAATAAAACCGATCCAGAAACCTCCTCATCCACAATTTTTCCACGACCCCCCGAACAACAACCAGCGACAACATCGTTTTCTTCCGCTAGCTCCTCTCCCTCCTTACGTGCTCACTTCTTCAACCCTACGTCTGACCTTACACGGAACTAAACTACTGACGATCAGCGCCGGGCCGAATCCGCGGCGGCTCGACAGGCAGGAAATTGGCCTCGAAAATTGCGCCGCTGGAGGATGGGGAGCGAGTCAATTTTCCGGAAAAGTGCGGCGGACAGCATGAAAATGCGAGCCAGCTGCGCGGAAAACAGCCTGCCGCGGCCGCCGACTGCTCGAGGGGGATTTCGTTTTACCGACTACACGGATCGCTCCTGTTTTTTTTTCGAGATTCGCCCTCCCTTCTCTATTCTGTGCAGCCCGGGATTGTTCTTCGCGGCGCGCGGTGTTTAAACTTGATTTCCGAGCTATCAAGACGCTGAAAGCGCCGAGTTTTTCAGATTAAGAAAGATGTTGGGGTTTGTAAGGATGGCGGTGGGTTGGTGTGCTGTGTTTGTTGAGAGATCGTTGAATTTTTAGCACTTGGCGGATTAATATTTCATTTGAAATTTTTGTTAGTTACGAGTTTGTTTTCATGAAACTTTTTTATTAGCTGAATTTTATAGAAATTATTTATTTAGGCGGATGAAAGTATTTTTTTCGGCAGGCAAGTAATGTTATACAATGTAAATAGCACGGTTCAATAAAATTTTCGTATAAAAATTTTATAGTCAATATTGGTTCGGATCGATTTTACTTTAATATTCCATAAAATAAGTGCCCTTTTTGGGCAGATCATTTTTATATGGCCCAGAATAAGCTCATCATATTTTCCTTATTTTGCAAAAACTATCCCAGAAAGAAATCTGTTTAAAGTACAAAAGTAAGGCATAAAATTGCTCTTAATACTAAAACTAGTTCACGGTAATCCACCGGCTTGAACTAACTCACGAATAAATTTACCGTGTCAGCGTACTCCGAGTGCCGGCTATATAATTACATTGCGGCTCCCCTAGCTGTCACAGCAAATTTTTAGATTCCGCACTATCTCCGAACCGTATAAAACTTCCATAAAACCAGGAAAAAAGAAAATATTCCGTCCACGAATCGAAAATTTAATAAGAAAAGAAACAATCCTCCCACCGGCAATCTCCTACCCAAACGAGCTTATTAAAATTTCCTAATCCCAGTCTATCCGAATCCGCATCGCCCCTATCAGCGCAAAAAAAGCCTACTCTCCACCCTCCCGTGTCCGGTGCTTCCTTCCTCTCCGCAGAGCTCAAAAATCCCCCTTTCACAGCGGCACGTGCGCTAATCCCGCGCGCTAACGTCGAAAGTTTCTAGGGGCCATTTTTAGCACGTGTCCCGCGGCGCGAATTGTTTCGAGCGAGCTTGACGATCGGCCGGGCCGACGACCTCGTTTCTTGGACGATCGAGCCCGGAGATGAGAAGACGAAGCTCTGGAGAGGATAAAGAGACGAGAGAGGGTAAACAATGGGAAGCTGTGGAAGGGGGGAGGGAGGGAGTCGAGGATTTAATGGCTGCGGAGAGCAGATGCATAATGCGAGAGAGATGGAGATGAAAAAGTAGCGGGTGATTTTATGGAAGAGATGATATGCTGGGGAAGAGTTGTATTGTTGGAGGGAGTGATGGAAGAGGTGTTGCGAGACGCGGTCGTGTGTGAAATTGACAGTTTTAGGATAGTGCGATTTGTTTGCGTAGTGCTGTTTATGTTGAGCTATCTGAAATGTTCGGATGGTTGAGGATGGTTAGAGTGGAAAAACACTGAATTTCCGGTTTTATTACGTTCTATTGTTAAGTTTTGTGTTAGGGAAATAGAACGCGTAAATGACTTTGGAATAAAAGCTGGCTTTTTACAGTGCATTTGTCTAGGATAGTGAATTCAGAATTTGCTCTAAATATATGAACGAGGCCAGAATTGGGAATATTCTCTCATTTAAATATAAATACTAGTAATTTGGTTACTTGATTTAATCATGTCAATTCTAAAAGTTCATAAATACTAAATATCTCTTAGATATTCTGAACAAATAAAAACGTATTTTATATTTATAGAATTTTTTGTATACTTGTAATAATTTAAAAATTTTCATTCATAATTAAATAAAAATCTGATAAGGCTAAAATTTTTTCTATGAATGGATTAATTTTTCTTTCATTTTATACTCAATGTCAACAAATAGTGCATGCATAAATTATTCAAACTTCTCCATCTTTTTTTTTAAATCTTTTCCTCTCATTGATATTGTTTTCATTAATATTGTAAAATATAAAAGCATTCAAATAAATGGCTTTTTAAGCAAGGAGAAAATTTGAGTACATTCGAAGAGGGAAAAAGGCGTAGAAGGTAGGACTCGAGGTGCGACAAATTTAAGGTGAAGCCCGAGTGAAAGGAGAATTGTAAAATACATATATTTCGCATTTGCATTGATTCCAGTGCCGACTTTCGTATTCATGAACTTCTGCATTTTTTAAATTTTTCTCAACTCTGCAAAGTTTAACTACCTTTTCTTGCAAAGTACTAATTATGATAGAATAATAATAAGGTTTTTTAAAGTAATTAGACAATGGCTTTTATAAACAAACTTTTTCATAAATAATCATAATTTTAATTTTAATTATTAATTTTCTTTTTTTTTAACGAAATACTTTTTGTAATGAATGTAGAATAAGTAACCGTTACGTTAGTATTCATTGTTCGTAAATGACTTTGCAATTTGATAAATATCAAAATAATTTTGTTCGTGAACTATGAATTAGTTAACTTTTATGAGCTCATATCTTAGATCATAGAATAAATAAAATGATTATATAAAACATTGTCCGCAGTCAAAAGAGTCAAACATACTTACTTCATAACGTAACAGAGTTTCTTAAGAAGTACAGTAACGCGTCATAAAAATGGAAGTTTAAACAAGAAAAGCTTCTTAGAAGTTTAAAATTTTCATTTAATTTCTAAGTAAAAGTTTTCGTCCATAAAATACAAAAAAAAATCTAGAATAAAACACGTCTGTAATAGCCGTACACCATGCTTATATTTTTCAGCCGTAAAAGAGGTTTTATGATTTACATTTTTTGTGAAAACTTTTTGAGTCCGTGAATATAAAAGCTTGGAATTTTCATTTTAAAAAATAGCAGTATATTTTCAGCTAGGTACTTTTCTCACTTCAGTCAGCGAGTAAACATAACAAGGTAACATTTTCACTAGTGATAAATTTTTAAAAGCTAGATTTGTTTCTCTTCTTATGTCAAAAGTGTCTTTATAAACCTCCTTTCTTCTTACAAATTGCGAGATTGGTTTATTTTAATTCTAAGCTTGTTAAAACTTTAGAAATTTTATAAGATGCAATAAAACGAGCTTTAAAAAATGTATTATTACCAAAAATAACACCATTTTGTATTTAATTTAAACATTTACTCCTCAACACACTATTCTCAAATATTCACGAACGACTCTCAAGACCAACCAAAACACTTTCAAAAAGTAAAAAGCTCGCCAGACCAAAGTAATTCTAAACCGCACGCTAACAGAAACTCGAAAATTTCCACACACTTCCACTCCAAGGCCCTCTATTTTTAGCTCATCCGTCGTATCAAATCAACCACCCTCCTCCTCCTCTCAACAAAAATATCTCCTCCCCAACAGACGTCCCCGAGCTTTCGGCGTATCCAAACTGCTCGAACGATTTCGGCCCTCTCTCGCCTGCGAAGGGAAGAAGCGAGGCTTGCATTTTGCCTCGGCTCTTCTACAGTTATTGTTATAGTTACTGCCGCTCCCTCCTCTTTGCCTCGCGCGTGTATACGAGCGCCATTCGGCCCCGAAGCTCGATACACTCGCGCGCGTCCGAAGGTGCGAAGAAGAAGCAGCTAGGGAGAAAAAGGCGAGCGCGCTATCGGGATGCCGTAAAAAAATATTTCCTCGCGTAAAGTTGGAAGCGAGGAGCAGCCGCCATCAAATTAGCGGCGTTTTAAATGGCCCTGGCAGGGAGGATGCAGCAGTTTGCAGTTTGCGGGTTGACGTTGTAGTTTGGAAAGCGAGCGGCGCTGTTGACCGAATTTTGAAATTTGGGGGAGATGTTTGTGTTTGCGGGGACTGTAATTCGTTGGAAAAGTTTACGAAAATGTCCGCGCGGTGTCTGGAGTTGCGGAGTGCATTTTTAGGTGCGGGGAAGTGATAGGAGCGGAGGTGATATGGATTTGATTTGTAAGATGGCGATAGGCGAAAAATGTTCTTGATTCACGAGATGGTGGGGTAATCGTTATGCAGCTATATCGAAGTAATTGTACTAAGAACTTTTCGGCATTATCGTAAAGAAAGGGGATGTACCTGCAGTAAAATTATTTCACAGTTCAGTAGTAGGAGGAATACATCGAATAGTAAAGTAATCAGATTTAGCCAGGTTTTCTCAGTCTGATCGATAGCGGGCATTATTTCATTTTATCACATTCGTCAGAGGTCAGTAGCTAGGAGAATATATGAATTCATATGGCTCACCCTTGTTTCAATAATACTAACGGCGATATCAATCAAGAAATAAATTTCGTATTCATGAAAGTATAGATGAAAATTTGCTTGGGAGCTATTTTTTCTGAAAGACACATGAGATATTTTATGATCCATAGAAATTGTCATACATTTTCGCAGGTTGGACGGAGTAGACAGCATTGGAATTTTCTCGTAAAAAAAATGTTACTGAAGCATCTTTAATAAAGATTTGCGTACTAAAAAGAATTTATTTACGTTATAAATTTTTTTACAACATTTCGGATACTGAATGAAAAAAAATGAATGTCATCAAGTTTACTGCCGGCATTTTAATATTTTATTTCACTTTTTTTATGAGTAGGGAAACATATTAAATATCAATTATTCAATTTGTATGAATATTTTTAAACTTGTGTGAAAACATTAAAAAATTTTTTTATTATATTTTTACACTGATACACTTGATCTCGTATAATATTTTGTCATTAAAGTTCTTTCGATCTGCTAAATCCTTTGAGATTGACTATTATTTTCTAATAAAATATTTTTTTATAGAATTTATTCTTAGAAAAAGAAACTATATCTTTTTGTTAAAGATGTCACTAACAATCGCTAAACAATTTTAAAAAGAACTGTAGGCGCGGAATATTAGTAACTCAGCAAATAGAAAAGTACTTAGTTTCTTATTATTTATTTAAATATAAATAAAACTCACAAACAAAGTTTAATTTTTCATATTTTCACGAAATAGATAGTACTGAATAAATATTGTGTTAATATTACTGAATTCGATAAGTTCCACCCGACTCTAAGTTTTGGCTTGTTTCAATAAACAGCCAACCTCTCGGCTACTTGAGAAACAAATGGTGTTATTTCATTATGATATCTGGTATGAACAAAAGAGAAAGTTGAATAAGGAAAATGGCAACAGTCCTTGTTTATTTGTTTTATTAAAAAGTAAAGGTTTCTTATTAAAAGTTAAATTTTATAATTGTTATTTTTATATTACTATTCATTAAATAATATGTGTTAATAAAAATATTAATTATACATTTACAATTTTTAATTGATGCTTTCGTTGATTCTTCATCCAATAATTACTGCACATCGGTATAAGCAAATACACATTTACCTGCTAGCGTAAAACAATATTCTACTCTACAAAATAACAAAAAATTCCTCCAACTATAAATTTCCATTTAAAATCCTCACCCTAAACCCCCCAGAAAACTATGATAAAATCCTCGTCAACCCCGTCCCCGAAGAACAATAAAAGCTCATCCCTCTCATTCCACCATATCGCCTTTTCAAAATAAAAAAAAACCCACTCGATTGTATTCCTCTCCAATATACGAGTCCATAAGTATCCCCCCAAGATTTACACCATCGAACGGGGGGACGGCGACGTATAGGTAAAGAAAAGAGCCGAGGACGGAAAGTCGCTCGGCTCTTTCATCGACGTCGAGGGCCGCCGGCCATCATGAATTTATTAGAAATCGGAATAACAGTCACGCGGGCCGAGATACGCGGCTGCAGTAGGCAAGCGGGGTATATACATACGTATACGCATGCAGATAGAGCTTGCGCGCGGCGCGGCGGAATAAAAATCTTTTTACGGGTAATCCCGTGAGCTCTTGACGACTGTATTTCATTTCAAATCCCTCGGCAGATAAAATACGTATTTATAGCCGATATATATCGAGAAGCTGCTGCTGCTGCTGTCCGCCAGGCCGGCTGCCGTTGCATTGTATTTATGGGAGGAACGAGTATACCTGCCTCGTTGTCCTCGTAAATCGATAACAGTTTTGGTCACGTCGCCACGGGGTTTTTCATGACGAGTTATGATGGAGCGCGAGCTTACGCCGAGGAGGAATTTTCAAAACGTCCCTCGCGGCTTTGGCGCGTGCTGCTCTGGCTGCCGGTTTCGTTTGCCACTTAAATTGTCGGATGAGCTGTGTGTTTTTTGTTGGGGGAGTTTTTTTTTTTTTAATGAGGAATGTAATTTTTTTTATTTGGGTGAGGATATAATGATTCTTTTGTTCAGTAGTGTTAAAGTAGGGTCATTTATTTGCTTATGTTTGATTTTGCAAAAGGCTACTTCCAAGTGTTGGATTAGATTGTAAAATATTAAAGTCCGATCAGACATTCATCGTCAGATTGCCGTAAGTCAAACTCTATTACCAATCGGCGCCTTTTTTATTGAAATAATAAATTAATCCGACTAAAGTAAAAGACACTCTCCCATTCACTCGCAAAGTTTAAAAGATCCTCGAATTTATCGAGCAGAAAAAATCTCTTTAAAAAAAATGACACAATGAAAAAATTTAGTTAAAGAAAAAAAAAGGAGAAAAACTAAACGAAACATAATTAAAGAGTAAAATATAACAGCCCCTGCGAGTCATAAACTCAAAGTACAGCGCTTGCGCCGTTCACTGGAAAAGTTTCACAGAAAATCGCCCTGAGCGCCATTAACAATGCAGGCCCACTGGAGCGTGTATCGCTGCGCAATTTTTTTTAGTTCATGAACTCCTCTTATTGTTATTTCGCCCGGAGAACGTCTTTAATTCCAAAACGAATGGACGTCGGACGCCGCGTAACAAGAGAGTACAGCTAGAGGAGAGCTAACGCAGAGCCCAGGCGCAAATTGAATGAGGAGCCATCTGGAAGGAGAGAAAGCGAACGAGACGCAAAAGAAGGGAGGAGAAAGTGGAGAGAAAAAAAAGAGGAGAACACAAAGTAGAGGAACCGACGCATGAAACTCGATTAGCAAATCGCAAGAAAAGTTTTCAGTGCACTCTCTTTTTCTCTCTTTCTGCTCTTGGCCAGAAGTACTTAACTCCCTGGGCTGAGAGCAATTATTGAGGCGATTAAAACCGGCACGGGAAGCGAATAAAATAAGAGCGGAGGCGCGGGGGAGGAGAAAAAATGGAGTAGTTCGAGCGCGCGATAGGAGAAAAATACCTTTATCGCCTTATTGGACGTATTAAAATCTCGGAGAGTTTCCGGCGGGGGCTACGAAAGGGGCCGAGTCGATATGAAGCTGGCGTTGACACTGCATTTAAAAGGGGATTGAGAGTCGATAATACGAGATTGTGTTAGCTTTTTTTTTGGGTAATGTGTATTATAATAACGGGACTTTTTCGTGTAGAAACTTTTCTGAGTGTGTGATACTTAAATTTTTTGAACCAAAATGTAAATATGTTCTTTTAATTATGTTATTTTAGAATAAAATAAATGTTTGTTCTGAATTAATTTTACATAGTTACATTTTGTAATATGGCATGAGATAGAATGTGAGAGTGATAGAGTAAAATGCTACCATATGAAAAGGAAAAATCAGGTCATAGTTTGCATTACGATCTTTCGAGACTGTAGACACACATGAAATGTAAAGTTTGAACAAGTGGAATACGTGGCATGAGATCTATTTCAAAGGCATTACACATTTTAAGCTCGTTTTGAAACTAAATAAATTTAGTTTTCTTAATTGAAGGAAAAGGCCTAAATCGACAATTTAAACTTGTAAAAAGTATTATTTTTCCCAAAATTTACAAATGCATTTTAAAAAATATCAGGCATACTTTTCGCCACTCTTTTCAAACATTATTTCTCAGAAAATAGAATAAAATTCTAATTAAATCTGACTCTACTAACATCGTTGTTCTCTCGAAAAAAATCCAATTCTTGGTCACAGAGCTCCAACCGCTAACAGAAGCGCTGAGCTCGTAAAACGAAGAGTAGCTACGCGTTTAAGTTCATTTCGCGCTTCAATACGCGAAGCCGGCTTCATACGTCAAACAGTGCGAATATTAACTAATCGCATCGCCGTGAAAAGCCAATTAGCCAGGTTCCGGGGGAAAGGTAACGTTTATATCATGAATCGTTTCCTTTTTTTTCTTTTAACCAAGTTTGGATGAGGTAAAGAATGAATCGATTGATGCAGGCGATTAATTGGGCCGGAGGCGGTCGCTGATTGGGTTTTGTTTGACAAATATAGGAGAATGATTAAGAGGATGTTTATATCGGTGGAGAGTGATTTTTTTAATTCGGACGTATTGAGCTGACTTTGATTTGATTGACCGTTTTGGATGAAATGTATTTTTTAGGGGATAGGTTGTACGAAATAAATAGAATATTACGGTAATAGTACTTTAAATGATCCATATAAGCACGCTGTGAAATTAAATGAGTCATGTGGTGCAACGAGTTATTTATGGCGGAATTGTCGTATATTCTGTTTTATAACTCGCGAAATATAAATTTGATACTCTTTGCGGTAAAAATAAAAGTTGCAAGTATCTTAATGCGTTTAATTTGTGTATATCAAATGCGGCATTTATTAATTGTCGCATTATGGTTGTTTACTTTTGAATTTGAAATCACTTTGATGGTTTAATTAATATTGATACTTATAATTGGTCTGATAGATGCATGAAAATTGACATAATATTGAAATAATTGATGTATTTCTTGAAGAAAATGACCAATAATATTTTGAATAAAAAAATTCTGAAATAGTTTAAATTAAATAAGTCAAAATCATAAGCAAAGAGAGAATGCGCGCCCAAGGAGTTAAAAATTGATTTTCCAAATATAAATTTAATATTTAAGAAAAATAATTTTTTGCTCGCAAGTTATTAATATGTAAAGATTGAATTCATTGGACTACACGAGCCTTTCTTAGAGAATAATCTTTAACATCTTGGCTCGTGTAGTCCAATGAATTCAATCTTTACATATTAATAACTTGCGAGCAAAAAATTATTTTTCTTAAATATCAATTGGCATTGGGACACCTAGATGC
>UELX01001603.1:0-41162 GCA_900480035.1 Eupelmus urozonus | reverse complement strand
TATATCAGAGAGTGTGTGAGAGAGAGAGAGAGAGAGAGAGAGAGAGAGAGAGAGAGAGAGAGAGAGAGGGAAAGAGAAGTGGAGGGAAATTTCTTTATCTCCAACCTTAGCAGTCTTCCATAACGTACAATGATAACATTTTTAGAAAATTCGTTTTTATATGCTACGCTTAAGAACATTGTATCTCTTATCTATACATTATTATTTCCTATCTAACAAATGTCATTTGCTACTATCACTAAACTTTATTACAGAAACTGTCCCGGGGAGGTGATTTTGACATTTGAACTCTGTGTCTTAACCAGCACGTGTCTTACTATTTTTTTAGGAGATAATAAAAAGAAACAAAAAAATAACGATTATCTATGAGGTACCGTCATTATTTTATTATCTATCGTGATCATTTTTTTCTGTTGAGCTTTTGCAAAAGTTGATAAACTTTCATGTAGAAAGATGAGCATAGATAGATAATCAACATTTATGAAAATGAAAAGATTAGTCTCATTAAATCTGTGCAATTTTTTTATTTAAAATGATCGCGAAAATTTTTTAAATATATAATTATAAGGTTTGAATAAAATAGAAATATATAGATACTTTTGTGGCGTTATTTGTTTATATATCTTTATGTTTTATATTAAATAGCTAATTATTTATTCAAATTGCTTGTTAATGAATTTTTTTTATTAAAAAAGGCAATATGTACAGTTATTAAAAACAAGTATTTATTGTTTTTATTGGAATTTTGCTATTATTAAATTAATGACAGAAAGAACAAAATACGTTGACTGACCCGACAACTCATAATCGGACAAGATATAAATTGGCGCAATACTGCAGCGAATTTTCTGGAACTCAATTTGTAATCATGTAGAATTTAAAACTGCAATGTTGCATACTTAAGTGATTTTTGTTAAAGTATACCTCTTATCTCTTTCATGGATAAAAGTTACTAAAATTTGTATAAAACGGGATAACCCTCTCTTGCAAAAAAGAAAAAAAGTTAAGTTTACTAGTCTGACAATATCTATTTACTATTTAATTTTTTTTAGTTCAATTTATTGATTTAGAACTTTTAGCAATCTTTATAAAGTATAAAAACTGAACGGTAAAAGTCTTTCTTAAACGTGCTACACAATAAACATAGCACGTTCAACGCGTGCGAGAGGAAAAGTACGGAAGATTTGATAAATCTGTTTTCTCTTCTTCTGCTATAGTTTATGTAAATGAGTATGAAACAAGAAAGAAAGCAGCTTACATACATATACTTTTTTTATACTTGTTTTGATGCGTTAAATAAAAATAAGTTTTGGGCAATAAATCCGCAAAAACGATTAACTATTTTACTTCGTACTCCATTTTTTACTTAATTATAACTAATCGCATTTAACAGAAAAAGATATTCAAAATTTATGAGAAAATTCTGAATTTGTTTTACAATAAAAAACAATAGAAAAAAGATGAAATAAAATAAAAATAATTGAATATTAATTAACGAAATATTCAAGTATTAAGATCTGAAAAAGTATTAAATAATGAAAAGTTTGAAGATTTCCATTGTTTACATACAAAAAGTGAATACTCGGACATAACTGCATTGTTTACCAAACAAGAGCTGATAACATTTTTCATGCACATATGAAAATCATTTAATCGAAAATTAAATTAGATAACATTATTAAAATCAAGTATTTATTTCATTCAAGGAAGTGACAAGTGAATATTTATATTTACTAAATGATATAAGACCGTGGCTTTGAAAAATCTTTCTATTACAATAATAATACTGTACAATGGCACCTAGTTTTTTAATAAATGAAACTAAGTAAAGATTTTAGTATAGATATATTCATTTAGCGTAAATATAATCAGATATATTCAAGTTTTTATATTATTTAAATATAGAATTATAAATTTTTCCGGTTAATATTATTATAAATTAAAATATTTTCTTCACAAAGAAAAAGAGAACTGCATACCTCTTAAAAAAGTCTCTAATCATTTACTTTTTTCAATTTTGATACCTAAAATTTAAATTTGAAAGCTTACTAAAAGTACTACTTTCTAAAAACTTGACAAACCTAAAGTCTTTTCTACCTCAATTGTTAACAATAACATAGTGACTACAAATAATATCAGTTTATAAACGTCGTAACTTTATAACAAAACCATAATCTATTATTCAAAACATTTTATCAACTTTCGCACTGATCACTCTCGCAAGTTTCACGTTGTAAAAGAGAAGAATCACTTACTGGGTCGTCGCGTTGCCAGAAACAATAGATGCCTCGCCAGCATGATGAACAAAGTACTTAAAAAGCGTGCAAAGTTTTACTCCCAGAGAGACGTCGACGCGAGAGCAGCGCGAAGAGCCGCGCTGCCGTATCACGACTGGTGGCCAGTGCGCTCGAACGCGGCGACCGTCTGTCTAGCAACAGTAAATTCCCACCACCAAGTTGAATCGCGCGCTACGTGCTTACTCCCTGCGATGCCTTATCGGCCTGACACACTTGACACATGCCGCGCGCGCCACTTTTTGTCTTGCAAGTCTTTCTTCATCCCCACCCGCAGCTCTTTCTCTTATCGTCCGAAAAAACAGATCTTATTTTGTAAAACTTTCTGCTTTTTCGCACATTCCCGTGAAAGTTAAGTAATAATTTTTTGTTCGCGTGCGATAACGGATTAAACGTTGTATTTATGCCTCGTGTGCTCGAGCCGGGTGATGTGCTTCGTTTAAGAAAATGAACATAACCTCAAATATTGTACATAACGTATAATAATATAGTATAACTCTTATAAATATGAAATTTAAATTAATTTTAAATATTTCTTTTATTTTACTTTTGAAATGAAATCATTCAAATGAGAAAATATTTTTAAAAAGCTTTAATGTTAGAAAATTGAAGAAGAACCTACTGACCTGAATAAATGTAGAAATATTCTAATAATATCATATCCTCTTAGATAAAAAGTGTTAAAAATTGCAGCCAATGCGTTTAGTTAACTGAAGATAAACTTTTATTTATTTATTTTCCCATTTGATTTTTAAATATTTACCAATCGCGGGGACCTTTTGCTCGTGCTTCGTGATTATCGATGGCGTGCATCACGGCGGGATAAACATTGTCGGTTTTTCAGTCTGACGCAACAATGCTGGCTTGTTGAGCGATACGTTACTCAGAAGACAGAACGAGATTGTTAGTACATGTGTGCATAATATCCCTGGCCTTTTCCACGCGGCTACTCATCTGCCTCCCTTGTGTATTTGCTTCTATCCTTAGATGCAGTCGGCTTATTTTAAAAACTTATAAGAAGACGGAAGATACTACTATTGTACCGCGAAGGTTACTGACCCTCAAGCAAGTTAACCGCACTGCTTAAAAAATTCATATCTTCAATCTATTAAATGTTTGTTACACTTTTTCCGGGTAAATATTTTTAAATTTAATTGAAGGTCGATAAACTTAGAAATCGAGATTGGAATTTATGAAGCGACACTTTCAAAATATTATAAATAAAGTAGCACAACATTAGAGTAATCTAAAGTCACGATCGGAGTTACACGAGAGATGTTATTATGTATAGTTGTCTTTATTTGACTAAAATTGAATAGATTAGGAAATGATATTTTTCTAGATTTGAAAAACATCAACATCATCACTATTATTATAATTCGTTTAGATTTTTTATTAAGGTATTTAAAAAGTTGTATGCACATTTGCAAATTAAATAAAAAAAAAAGAGAGAAAGCATATTTATTATTGAAGAATGAATCAATTAGGATACTTTTTTAAACCTTTTATATAAAAATCGCTTATAAATCAATGTACATTTTTGTAAGTCCTATCAACAGGTAAATAATTTAATTTTAGTAAATTATTAGATCTTTTGTTAAGAGAAAAGTTACTTTAGGCGTCTGGAACTTGTTATCATATCCGCTGAGCGCATAACTCCATCAATTACACACGATACCCATTAATAATGAGCAACACGAAAGTTGTTACTATGCACTTACATTTGTCACCCTTAACGATGCTAAATATGTATCCAAGTTATCGAGAATTTTTTTCCGCCTTATCAAGTCGCGCGCTTTCGTTTCTTTGAGGCTATCAATGCATTATTCCCTCCCATTAACCATCCCTCCCCGCAATGCTGCAATCACAGGTCGTCGTTGCATAATGCGAAGGACACGACGTTGGCGTTGGTGCATGCGTGTCTGAAGTCAGTATCAAAGTATAATATAAGAATTCGCAATGAGCTCGGAGCGTTAAATGTAGCAGTATAATGGATAATCGCCGGGCGCCGTTACGTAAAATAGCGCGTTTTTGTTATAGTCTCGGTACTATTAAAATAATAAAAGCGTTTGTCCTTCAGAAGTGCGCGCTCGTGTCAGAAGTGCGTTTAACCCGTTCTAGTATTCGCTCATCCCGTAAATAAGATAAGATTACATCGAATGTGGATCTGGACCAAATGAGGATCAAGTCAAATTTATCGCTAAGCACTATTTTAATCTAAATTATATAATTCGATTCAATGCGATATAAATGTTTGAATGAGATATAGTGGCGTTAAACATTTTTTATTGTACTTATTTGAAATAAAGAGGTGATTTTTAAATTATCATTTGTGACGTCATAAAATTATTTCAAAATCAAATTCAGTTTTATTTGAATAAAAAATAAAATTATTCATTTTACAGAAAAAAATATCTTTTTAAAAAAGGATAATGCTTCCATAATGTATTTAAATTGTTTTCAAAGTATAAACCATTTAACTCTGGATATGTAACATTTTAGAGATAAAGATTCTGTGTTATTTCTTGCGATTATAGCTCTATATATGTCTATGATATAAAGATGAATCATAAAGATTATAAAAATAGAGAATTTTCATTTTTATTTTTATTATTATTTTTTTTTATATATAAGAAATAATTTATTAATTTTTTCAAAAATTTTGAATAAAATAAATATAAAATAACGAATAAAAATTAGGAAAATTTAAATATTTTTGTTACTAACTTTAATTATTTCATAAACACCTTCAGTTATCATAAGAAATAGTATTCTACCATAAAAAATAAACCATTTAGATTAAATTGAATTTTATTTTTTCTTATCAGAAAACATTTTATTGGAAGTATGAAACACTTTGTAATGAACGTAAATAAATCTTAGTTTTCAAACAATGAAAAAATGTATAATAAATTTTTATATAATATATTACATCCTATGATATATAACTTTTAATCAGATTTAATATAATTTAAAGCTTGAATAGAATAAAATATTGATAAACCTTGCCGTGCTATTTTTTGTTTTTATTTACAAATTTTTTGTCTTATATTTTATTCAGAAAGTATATTCATGTTAAATGATTAACAATAGATATTCACGTATATTAAAAAAACATAGTCATTAAAAATGCGTAATTTTTTATTACTAACTATGAAAAAATTTTAAGTAAAAAAATTGTTATAATAATATTTTTTAATATTTTTTTGAATTAAATGGAACAAGATTGAATAGCTTGTAATAAATAACAGAAAGATTAGAAATGACTTTAGCATTAATTAACTGTTACTATGCCAGTCTTTCGATGCGCATCTTTTTCTTGAGAAAACGACTACATGAGTAAGAAGCGATTAGAAATATTCTTTAAATAATGATTGACGTGGCCTGTTATAACAATTGTAGGAAAATTCTTCGACGGTATATTCATTACTGTATCAAAAAATTTTTGATTGCTTATCGCAAAATTAAGCAAATTAGTAGTGTATATGTTGGAAAAAAATCTATATGTAAGAATATTGCAATTACCAATACTACATTAAGTGTCGGAACAGAGAAAGATGTAGAAGAGTGAAAAAATGTAGGAAAATTATCAGTAAGTATTATACGAACATAATCTATTTAGGGCGATAAGAGCCCCTGCAAACAAATTTAATCTGAGTTTGAATTACGTTTTTGATTGTATAATGAAAAACTACAATCACATGATAAATGTGCTAACCTGAAAATATTTTATACGACATGGATAAAATTGCTAAAAAATTATACAAAATAAAGTATTATATTAAAGAGGGCTAACCTGAAATTTTCATAAAAAAATACAAATAAAATAAAATGTTAAAATAACATTTAATTTTTACAATTAAATAATTTATAAGGTTTTTAAATCAGTATGAATCACTTGAGGTCTCTTAAAATTAAGAAAAAAATGAAAAATCAAAGTTTGTGTAAATAATGAATCATTAATAATAATCAAAATATTTATATCATCACAAATTTGTTAAAGCTAAAATAATTCGCAACCTTTTGCACACTGAAAATTTATTCCACATATAATTTTTATTTAGCATTCAAAAAAATATAAAAGCAATTTGAAACTTATAGTCACAATGCTTTACCATATTTCTGTATCTGTTCCCGAGTACTTTAATACTCTAGCGGGTTCTAAATCTATCGTTCTAGGTCGAGGACTTTGCGGAAGTTTTGATGTACTATTGTTACTAATATTTAATGAAGACGACAGCGAATCTTCGGAATTCGAAATACTATCTTCTAAATCTACTCCCGGTTCTGGACTTGCAACAGTCTCGGGATAGTTAATACTTTCTTTAAGCAAGTCTTCCCTCAACTCTTCCGACGCTGTTCGGAAGATTTTTTGGGAATTTTTATCAGATGAGCTAGAGGAACTGCCACCACTTGAAAGTTTCTTTATGAACATAATTGGACTGTTAGCCATACGATAACTTTCACTACGTTTGATCTTACGTTCTATGCGAGGCGTTTCGGTTATTTTATCCGATGACACGTCACTTGCAACCGCGTCTTCTACTTTTGGTTCGCAAGAATTAGATTCGATTTTGGTAACTCCATTTGCTACAGATTCGGTATTTTCTTTATTATGGTAGACTGTGGAATCGCCATTTTCTAGACCTGTCTTTGGATCAGGGTCCGACATTGGTAAACGCCTAATTAATTTAGGCGTATCACCATTGGGAATAAGGCTTGAAGGAATCAATGCAGTTTTGCTAAGGTTACTATTTAATTGTCGCAAATTGGGTTTTAATATCTTTCGTTCGAGTGAATTATTTGGTTTATGCCTAAACCTGAGAGTCATAGGATGCCTTACGCGTGATTTATTTTCTGGTGGCTTATTTTCCGTATTTTCTACAGCCTTGGAATCAATGTTTCTGACCTCCTCCCGTATTTTATTTAATCGCGAATTATTGTTATTGCATGAGAAGCTTTGAGAACCGCTCTTAATTTTTGATTTAAGGTTTAAAACGCTACCATTATTGCTGTTAGCGGTTAATTTTCGACCGCTACTATTTCCCGGTCGCCTAAGGCCGGTCGCTGTCTTACCTTCGCCGCTGTCACTGCCCTGGACATTGACGTAAGCGCCCTGGCGCGCTTGTCGCTGCGCGCTAGTCGATGTTGTGGTAGTTGTTGGACCTACAACCGTTGCCGGAGTTCTCACGTAGTCTGGACTGGCTGCACGGTCAGGAGATTTGGCCGCTCTAATTATTACTTTGCCTGGTTGTTGTGGTTGCTGCGAAACAGCTGCCACAACGGGTTCAGAACTGGATTTTATTTCACCATCAACAACATCTGCTGTAGTTCGTTGGACCGCTCTGGGTGTTATTTGTGCTCGATGAAGGAGCGGTGAGGGTACTGGTGATGACGGTCCTTCCTTAACGAATGGTCCTGTTTGAAAAAAGATGAGAATGTAAATTATTTTTGTAAACAAATTATTGCTTAGATCAATTTGCTTCTTTAATGTTTAAAAAAAGTATTTGACTGTTTCTTACCCGGAATAAAAGTTGTGTGTGCTCCCTTCCTCCTTTTTAAACTATCTGAAGAGTAAACAACTTTGCCTTCAGAATCTAAAGTCACTCTAGCTCCTTGTCTTCTCCTCTCCAACGACGAATCCGGTTTTTTGGGTAGTTCACTTAGGCTTACGTACTCTGCGTCCCTCTTAAATAGATCGGCATTAGCGTATGTTACAGCACCAGATCTTACGGTCGTAGCAGTCGTTCCAGCGTTATCTTGCCGTCTTTTGTTGTTGTTATTTCTCACGTCGGCTATCGTCACATAGTCGCCGGAGTCAGGTTGCTGATGATGCATACCTTCTTGAGCCGAATTAGTCTTCTGCTGATGTTTTCTGCCCGGCAGAACACCGCGAAGTTTACCCAGAACGCCACTCAATGGACTGACCTTTGTATTCTGACTTGTAGGTCCTAAAAGAAAATCATGTATTAAAAAACTTCTAAGAAAAAAGTTTTAGTGCGATAAATCAAGCGATCAAGCGTAATAAGAAAAGTGAACCTTTATCAGTATTATTCGAATTTGGCGCCGCAACCGTCTGAACGGTGGCATAAAGATTCTTGTCCTGACCATTGATTACTTCCATCTTTGATGTGCCGACAGTGGCTGACATTAGCACTGATCCTGGACCCTGACATGCGTTTCTCTCCTTCTTAGACTTTTGCTCCTTTGTGCCAGTATCCTTTTGTTGATGATTATGCTCATCATCCGAGCCGGGAGGTGTGATAACACACATAGACGGTATTCGGCTGGTGTTTATGGCTGTCTTGGAACGTATGCGTTCGATGCGTTCGCAGCCTTCAAGATCGCTCGACTCCGAGTATTCGAATTCTGAGCAAGAGCGACCCGTGCAGGCCGGACTAGATGCAGACTCAACTGGTGATGAGGACGTATTGTGGCCACTGTCTGGTGACTCGCCGCCGTTTTGATTTTGTCCGTGAACCTGAAATAAAGAAATAAAATTTAGCCCTTTCCCTTTAACGTATATTTCAAGCGAATATTATTTTAAAAGTTTGAGCTAACGTATAAGAACGAGAATATTATCAAAGCTTACCATAGCGACGACGGTCAAGCTAGACTTTCTCTCTGGAGGCGGTGGCGCCATAAGCGTCGTGCAAACAGTACCAGCTGAGCTTGTTGTCGTGGATGTGGAACCTCTGCCGAAGAGCTCATATTCGTTTTCGACAACCGGCGACGTTGGGTCTGACTGTACTTCGTTCGTCTTAGAGAGTGGGCTCTGTGGTAAAGGCGGTTCCTCTTCCCTCAGTGTTTTCAGGCCCGAATCCATATGGAAGGATGTGTAGTAGCCTTCTGTATCACATGAGTATACTGATGAAGTTTCGCCATCGTCCGAAAATGGTACGACATTGATATCTTGAATGATGTCAGGTGTAAGAGTACCCTCTGACGTGACCGACGAAGATGCCGACGTATCTCGACCTTTGAGACGCCGCGCATGTGATAGCGAAGTCGATGACGTACCGATAGATGCTGTCGTTGTTGATCTGAAATAGATTTGATACAATTAACTATGAGGTTATATTTATTTGAATTGTAAAATCTTATTTCTAATATATTCTAGAAGTTAAATTAAAGTAATTTATGGCACAACAAGACGTACATAATTCATCAGAGTGTCTTAACAATTCACATATTTTATAATGCAAAAATAATTATTCAATCAATTTTGATACAATAATTATTTTGATATTTAACTTTCGATCTGCAACGAAACTGAGGTACAAAAAATTATATAAAAATTTAGAAAAGATTCAATTTGTCAATTAATTAAATACTGTTATTAGTTTAACTAACGAACGAGGGTATATTAAAGTGGCGTCTCTTCAAGCCACCGAGCATAATCGTATCATGAAAACAATCTTAAGAAAAATCTCAACCTCGGTGGATGCGTGGTGGTGGTGGTCTCGCTGCCAATGCTGGCCCTGCCACTCTCTGACGAGGCGCTCCAGTTGCCCGAGCTCGAATGCGGTGGTTCATCCGCCCTGCTGCTCGCCTTCCTACGTTCGCGCCTCTCAGCTGCGCTCTCCCTCAGCTTGACATTCGACGACTGCCTCGACGATGGCTGCTGTTTAGTGTCCACGTGCTCCTTTTCCGTTTCATCTTTGCTGACTGATCCATTGGCTTGCTGTTGCTGTTGCTGATGCTTGATCGTTGCGCTCATACTGGACACGCTCTTGCCGCTCGAGCTCGAAGAGCTAGGCTTCCTCTCGTGACCCAAAGTCTTGCTTCCATCTCGTCTTGTTCGCCTGCTATTAGTCAGTGTCTCGTACGTTTCATCCGCACTGCGGATTTCATTTTCAGCCTGCTGCTGCTGTTGCTCCGCGCTGCTGCTCGCCGCTGTCGATTCGTTGACATCCGCATACTGTATAGTAGTAATATTATTGTGTTAGTTATATATATTTTATACATATATATGTGTAGATTTAAAAAAATGAAAATATCTCAAATAGCTTACCAAATGATTCTGTTGTTGGCTGGACTTGGGGCTGATGAGCTTGAGCCTGGACATGCCCCAGGCCTTGAGGGTGTTGAAGTGTGACTTCTTCTCGACCGGCGAGTCCTTTTTCGCGCCGCTGCCCAGCAGATCGGTGCTGGCCGAGCGGTGAGCACGCTTCGACGTACCGCTCGTTCGAGCCTCCTCCGGCTCGTCCGCCGTCGTTTCCCTAAGCAGAAAGATTCGTGGGCTTGATTATGCGGAAGGATTTTTGTGACCTGATCGTCCGATATTGGCGGATATATGCGCATTTGTACGCGGGCAATCAAGATAAGGCGTGAGAAGGGGACGCGTTTCGTAAGCAGTAACAAGGAAGAGACTAGCTTACTTGCTCGGTCTAAGGAATGCGTGCGAATTTATTAGATCAGTGATTTTTAATCTCAGTTGATTGTTTAGTCATTTGTAATAGATTATTGATTGTGAGAATTGATTTTAGCAATTGATGCTGCGTAAGTAATAATTTTTCATTTTGGCGAAGAATGTGAAAGGAAGATATACTGCTTAGGAAGCGACCTCATTAATAGATGCAACGAATGCAAAGCAGTATTGGTGCAGCGCCGGTAATAAACGGGAATTGAATTTGATTATCATTCATTAAAGTCGCAACTCTTGGCAGTGAATCTCTGTATTGTTTGATTTCTTTCGACGCTAAAGTGCCTCCGCATAGCAAGTAGTCCATAGTGTTATAAGTAAAATAAAAATTTAAATTTAGAATTAAAATTTTGTATTATCAAAATTATAAGTTTTAAATTTAATAACAAACAATGTCTTCTATTGGAATTTGATATAACATTTTGCATTTATTTTTGAATTATATTTGAATTATATAAATATAACAATTCATTCATAATTCCCATTAAAAACAACTGAAAACAAACGATATTTTCATTAATATTTTTAAAACGTCAATGGCAATGAAGCAGTCAATAGAAGTTTGATTCGTTAATGTTACAAATAAATTAATCTAGCGTTCGAAAGCGACAGGAATGCAGAGTTTCGTGGGAGCGTTTGGAATTCCCGTTTCTTTTGTCTTGTTCTGGATTCTGGTTTGATAATCTTTTGCCAAGACACTTTATTCAGCGAAACGAGCGTGTGCACATTGTCTGAGAACGTTAAATAAAGCTAGTTGCTAGCCAATACCATTTTCAATTCAAGCCTACGCTCGTTTAGAGTTTTAGTCTGATCCTTTATTATAAACAATACTAAAAATTCTTATCAAATCCTAGCTCCAACAATAAAAAAAAAAACATTAATTTTATCAAAGACATATTTTCTTCCTTTATACAATCCAACCGTCCCTATCCCCTCAAACGGATACATCAGCCGTCGATCATTAATCATTCCTTCAGGCGACGTGCAAAGGCACTTTCTCGCGAGGATCGCGTGAGCGCGCAATAATTGCGAAACTCATTCGCAACTATATATACGTTGCTCTCTCGCGCGACAAAGCTCTATATCCACATATACATCTGAGCGCAAGCGCGTTCTTAGACTCACCCGCCGACCGCCTGGCGGATCTCCTTCTGATCGGTACCGGCGATGGTGTTCCGCCGCTTGCCCCTCGGCCTGCGAGGCCTCGATCGCCTCTTGACCGTCTCCTGCTCCTGGCTCGTCTGGTGCATCGATCTCCGTCGCATCGACATGCGCTGGAAGCCCCGGCCACTCACGTCCACCGCTACGATCTCCGCTGGGAATCTGAAAGACGATTTTTTTTAGTGTGATCGGTTAGACTTTGCTTTGCGAAACTAGCGAGTTTGTTTTTCGCAAACGGTGTTTAGTATCTTGATCGGAAAGTTAGAATGCTGGGGCGCGAAATAATGCTGTTTTGCAATGACGCCGAGCATGAATTAATCATAAGATTTGTAAGCGGGTTGGGTGTATACTCACTTGAGAGCGACCGCCTGTACTTGTTCCTCGGGGCTGGGCAGCTTGTGGTCGACTGGTCTGCTGTCGTCGACCGAGTCGCCGAGGATCCGGGACATGCAGTCCGGCGCCACGGTTACGTCGCCCAGCGCTTCTGCCGACGTCCAGCGACGGAGCTCTTCGATTGCTCGCGGCTAAGGAGTTAATTTTAAAGTTAGATGGGGGTTCCGGGTGTGTTTCAGAAGCGGTTGTTCTTTGGAAGTTTCGCTAATTGATTGGTTTTCCGAGAGATGTTTTCTCTGTTGCCGTTGATTTGGTTTTAAATTAAGTTGTTGGAGAGTTTGTTTGGCAATGCGTACTTAGTATTTTTAGTAGTTTCTGTGGTGGTGGTAAAAATTAAAGTAAAATTATATTAATTTATTCAGAATATTGAAATCGATACGATAATTCAATAAGGTGGGGAAAGGTATAACAGAATTAAATTGAGAAGGGATGAGTCAAGAGATGAGGACGTCACTATATTCTTTGGAAATGGAGATTATAGAATAAGAAGCGAGGAAACTAAAGACATAAAAAACAAGCATAGACATGTAAAGCTTAAAAATATTGAAACATATAGATTAAAGTAAAGAGAAAATAGAAAAAAATCAATTAACAAACACCGTTAAATGGTTTATTAAATTTAATAGATATGTACTGGAAAACAAATTTTTAGTAAGTATACGCGAGTTGAAGGAAATACCCGTGTTTTATAAGTCAAATATTGTAATAAACCTGAAATAATTTTTAATTCTTTAAAAAATCATTTTACTGAACAGAATAAATCAAAACACGCGACGAATCATCACCATTAAATTAAACCGATCATAATTCATTTACTCCAGTAATTACTCCACCCCAACCTCAACATCCTCCTTTCTTTCCAATTCCCAACATTCGCACTCGCACTCTCCATTGTTACCCGGCCAGCCAGCGTCATTGTCACATTTCGTTTGCAATGGCACTTTCTCCCCACGCGTGCTAGCTCATTGTCCCTCTTCCTGAAACCGTAGAAGAGAGAAATTATCGGGGCGGAAAAAGCAGCGGTCGTCGTGCTTGCGCGCGCCCAAGATGAAAGTTCTCACATGATACGAGACGTCATCGAGCGAAAAACTGGATTTGTTCGTCCCTTATGGTATTGTGCGTGTGCTGTACCAGTGGATTCTGTTACCGACTGGTTTTTCCCTTTTTGTCGTTGCGCTTTTCTTTGCTTGCGCCGAGAGTTGTATGGTCTTTATGAAATGAACGGAGAATGCTGGCTTTCTTCTGGATGGGGACTGAGGGTGTGACTCATGTCTGATGGGTGTATTTAATAAAGCGAGATTTGCTGTGTGGTGTATATATATTTAGCTAAATGATATGATCTCAATTTTGCAGTGTTTTTAATGAAGTAACATTGGTAGGAATTTCAACATTCGAGCGTATAAAATGGGTATTGAACAGAATCATTTTTATTATGGAACATTTGAATGATAATGAAAATTTGAATATATTTACGTACAGTAAAATTCGCGGATTCGTTTCTGTTTGATACCGAGTTTGATTTGAACGCACGTTTCAACAATGACACTTTTTATTATAATAATACTGAAAATTTATATAACTTCATGTTTGAGTTTTTATCGCTTATTTCGCTTTCGCTCGCATTCAAAATCGAACGGAAGTCGTAAACTATACGCAGGCGCGAGCGCTAGTCTCGTGTACGCGATTAAAAGCGGCGCGCACTTGAGCGCGTAAATTACAGTCAAATATAAAGGCGGCATTATTTTACAGGACATTCAAATGGCTTTAAAATCACGCGATCCCCTATTATATAAGTAATTTACGGCGAGTCAAGAGTCGGCGCTTATTTATATTGACTGACTCATCTATTGTTTTCGTGGGGCTAAAAGTGCCAAAGATATAATAAATCTAGTGTGGGTGCACGTCAATTAATGATATTAGTTATAATCGTGATGCTGGACTTTATTATTTTTAATTTGATTATATTACGTAAGTAAAAATGTAATATACTCAATGCCTTTTAAATGAAAATCTTCCTATTTCATTTGTATTATTTTAAGCTTAACAATATTCAGCATAAATAAACAATCTATATTTAAGTTTCTCAAAGATTAAAGTTTGCCTCCTCCAAAATAACCAATACTTTAAAAGACGCCCAAAACAATACATTAGAGTCAATATTAATTACAACCTCGCATCAGACCTCGATTAAAAATCGACTTAAAACAGCACATCTCGATCAAAAGCAACAACGAAAGGAAAATCACAACAGTCCCGCGGCGCAACAACTCAGGCGCATCCTTAAGAGCGGAGAAACAGCGGCGGGCATTCAAGTTTGTGCGCGCGTTGCTCGTGGACCACCCGGTATCCCTCTCGTCCTCTCTTTCTCTCTCTTGTGTACGTATACATATACACATTCGACAAGGCCGCGGCAGGTTGCGCCGCTCGCTCGCGGCAGGTTATACATCCCGGAGCCTGAGTCTTCCGAAAAGAGAGAGAGAGAGAAAGCGAGAGGGAGAGCCCATAGAAGGAATGACATCGCGAACGAGAAAGAGAGAGAGAGAGAGCCTTTATCTTCTTTTCTCAAGCGTTCCTTCCTTCCTTCCCCCTGATATATACCTGCCGCCGCCGAGCGGTTCTAATGGAGGCCGAGAGGTATCCTCTGCAGCGGATATGTTTTCGCGCACGCGGACTCTGTGTGTATATACGTGCAGCGTGCAGTGGATCGGCGCGAGTTGAATGAGAACTTGGAGCGAATATTTAGAGCTGATATGGACTTGTGGCTGCTTGTCTTATGATAGTAGGGAATTTTTTATTTTTGATAAGGGAGGTGAGTTTTTTTAATAATAAACAGTTTTGGTGGTGAAGTTAAGTACTATCTTGCTATAAAATTTCAGTTTATTACAATCGAATTTCTATAAAAATACTATTATTGGCTCCTCACTACAACAGCCGTCAAGTAAAAATACTATCAAAAATCCACGAACAAAACTCAAAGAATTCCAAATATTCCACAGAACGCATTCCATTCGCTCCGAAAAACAATAATTCCCTCACCTTCGTCCATCCCCCCACCCCTGCCCTCCCATTACCCGGCAATCGTAGCTGCAATTGCAGAAGGCCGCGCTTGAATGGGCCTTAAAATTTCGCGGGACGCGCAAGCGCAGAAAGGTTACCCAGCAAAAGGGAGAAGAAAAGAGTAAAAAAAAATGAAGAAGACTAAGAACCAGTTTGGCGCTCGTAATCGGCCGACTGAGGAATCCGCGAGGAGAGGAAAATTAGTCTTGGGAGAGACGCTCGATGATAATCGCAAGCGAAAGAGAGAGAGCAGCAGCTCGGATGAGGATGATGGGTGCGCGCGTGCGTGCGGATGGGAATTTGCATTAATTCGAACGATGGACTCTGGCTCATATGCGGAGCTGATCTTCTGAGAAGAGTGCTTTGATGGATACGCGTTGCGTAAGAGAGTAGAGCTATGCATAAGGAGTTGAGCTGATGTCGTGTGGCTCACGCTTGTGTCGCTTTTATGTCGAGCAAATTGCGGCTTTTGACTTTGGCGACGGTTTTTCAGAGTGATTGATCGGTGGCTATTTGTGTGTGCGAGGGGAAGTTTTGTTTGTTGAGTTTGTTTTTTGGGTTAAGGTTTGAATGGGCCTTGTTCTTTAGAAAAAGAGGTATTTGTGCAATAGAATAGAAGTCTATCGAAATTTTAATATCAAATATTTAATCTTGGGGGAATTTCAATTACGAATATATAATCGAAGAAAATGTTAAAGGGTCAAATATAAATCTATGCAGAAAACTACACGTAAACCTAAAAACTGTTAGGTAAAAATCATTTGAAAAATCTGAACAGATTTTTTTCTTTAGATTGCAGCATTATTTGCTAAAAACTTATATTGTCTGTTTATAACGAAAATTGTGTCAACTTTATTAGACGACTAATACAGAAACATGTCACTACGAAAATCTTGATTTATCGATATTAAGGATATATTTCAATATCAATCATTTTTATATAATTTATTCAACTCTTTTTTTTATAAACACAATACGTCAGTCTTCAGTAAATAATGTAATTTTGACTAATCATATTTTACTAAATTAATCCAATAAATTAGTATCAAATAATTTTTAACTTTCTTCATAATATTTCCCATTCAACCCTTTAGTAAACATCCTCTCAATCGCAAAAAAATCAGGCTTTCCTAGCGAGATTTTTCGATCACCCGTTACAGCAGCTCGCGGTCCGAGGCCTCCGTGCGCACACTCGAGGGGCCCACCGCGGAGAGAGCCTCAGCTCTCTCTCTCTCTCTTTCTCTCTCAGGGCCCCAACGTCGCCGAGTGGGTGGAATTCCAGCGTTGCCAGATTTTTCCCTCTCGTCTCCCTTGCTCCATGATGCTGTGTGAGCCTGTATTGCAGCTGCACACAGCCGTGACTCACGTTTGTTTATCAACAGTGTGCGTGTACTGTATTACGGCATGCTTGGGATATCCCTTGATTTTTGCACTCCTGCTTCTGCGGCTTGAGAGATGTGGAGGAATGTGGAATGTGGGTCAGTTTTGCGGATGATGAGAAATTCGATGAGATAGTGTGTTTTTTGTCATGTGATTTTTATTTTGTAGACTGTTGAAGATTTGAATGTGAATTTCAAATTTAATCCTTTTATAAGATACATTTAGCATGAAGAACTAAGTACACCGTAGAAAGAAAGTATCGCAAAAATTACACAAAATCACTTCGATACCAAATCTCCATAAAACGCCCAAAGTAAACAACAAACAAAAATCTCGCACGAATCTGGACCGAAATAATGAAACTCAGGACAAGCCATTACTTATTCTCCAAACCCTATTATTACAACCGAAATGCATCCGGGTCGCAAAAGCAAGCCGAGCGAATTACATAGCGAAAATTAGCCTCTCCCTTCTCGAACGAATACAGCCGCGGCCGATCAAAAGCATTCTCGCATTCGCGATTTCGACTCTCTATCTAAAGGGTGTATATATTCAGCTGAGCCAGGAACGAATCGATGCGTGCAATAATGGGACACGGCGAGGTTCGTGCGTCTAATCGCATTAGTGGATGCCGCGCGCTACGCTTTGGTCACCATTTAATACGAAGGTATATGTATGGTGTGTATATAATGGGTCGCTGGCCCGGATGAATGGTTTATCGTGGCCGATTTGAGGCTGGATTCTTCGCGTGAATGAGGTGTAAGCAGCTGCGTCCTTGTCTGACGGTGAAGGTTAGTTAATATTGGGTTTGATTTTAATTTTGTGTGGAGTTTTAAAGAGAAATTGTTGATATTTATGGGATCGATTACGGTAGCTTGTTGTTTTGTAATAACTGAGAGTTGATTAAAAGGTTCACGCCCATGAAAATGGGATTAAAGTATAGGTTTTTCTAATTTATTCATGTCGTTAGAGATTAGCTTCACGAAACTTACGTAACCTGGAAAAGTCTCCAGTTCTAGTAGATAAAAAGGTTAAGTATGAGTATTAACGCTTTCACTTTGAAACATTTCGTTTTCGTAATGTATCATAAGAAATTAGCTGGTAATCATCATCTATCGCTGCGCAAGACATTATTAACGCCTTAAACACTCATACATACATTTCACATGTATTTATACACTCTTATATACTTCTTCAGATCTCTTTTACATTTACATATTTTAAGGAATTACGAATCTACAAAAAAATACATCTATCCGTTAAATTTTTTACAACAAAATAAAACGACCGTAATTTCTCAGCAATGCTCAACCGATTCAATTCCCTTAAAACCATCCTCCTCTCTCTTTTACTATACCCCTTTTTTCATCTGCGTAAAAACGCTCAGGTACTTGCCTCTCTCTCGCCCTCACCTATCTATCAATACACTCTGCCCCGCAGCTTCGCTTTCCCACGATTTCCTCGTTCCTCTATATCCTCGCGCTCAACTCAAGCGCGTCGGAGCGCACGAGAGGAGCCAGCGGAAAAAGATAAACAAAAAGCCGCTTAAAACAAACGCAGCCGCAGATCGAGAAGAAAGACAGAAAAGACAGAGCAAACTCTGCGTCCAGATAACGAAAGAGCCGTCCAAAGCAAACGAAACCGCGCGATAAGCCTTAAAACGCCTCCACTCTGCGCTACTCTCGAAGGTGTGTATAATGCACCTGTTACCCTGGCCGAGGCTGCGTGCCGGTGCAGCCTTCGCGCTGGATTAGCGCTGTCTTTTCCATAGTCCTTCTCCCCTTCTCCTTGGGGACTTTGGCCTCGAATTGAGAGATCCAACCTGCGCTCTCTGGGAAGGAAGAGTTGAGGATGTAGAGACTGAAATTTTCAAGGCGCTCGTCCCTTTTCATCTCGAGCCGCGCGGCTGCATAAATTATTGGCTCGCGCTGGCTTGTGGAAATTTGCGGCTTTTATTGCGAGGTGGAAGGTTGGATGAGGTGGGATTGATGAAGGTGGATGGCTGGTTCGTGGGTTTGGCTTGGGTGGAGTGACAAAGGATTGATTTCCGGGGAGTTGTTTTGTTTGGTGGTTTGGGATTGTGATTGAAATTTTAGTCGTGCCGATGTTGACGTGGCTGAATAGAGAGCTTTGGGTAAATTGTAAGGGACGGGTAATGGAATTCATAGGATTACGTATTAATGTCCGTGTTTAGCCGCGTAAGCATCAATTTTATGGTAATTTTCTTACTGTCTACACTGTTATTGTATACTTTACGAATGATTTAAAAAGCTCAGCTTCAGAAAATTTTTAAATTGACCATTACATTATATTATTTATGTACTTTTATAGTGTATTTAAATTTATATAGCATTATAGTGTTATATTTTCATTTTTATCTATCACCTTTTTCAAACTCAAAACACGCTAAAAGAAATATTGAAAAAACACGGAAACATCGTGGAAAACCAATCACTTACCAAAAACAAAAGTTGAAAAACCAAAAAAACAAACTCACCACTCTGGACTCGATGTCGAGGCTCTGGTCCCGCCTGCGCTTTCCGAGTATCGGCGTGCACATGAACATGTCGAGCGAGCTCGTCGCGTCCCTGTCTCGGCGCAGCGAGTCCAGACTTTTGACCGCGACGGCCGCGGCTGCCTCGTAGAGCTGTCTGAGTGCCTTGGGCCTCGAGTCCAGCGTGAACAGACATCGCTCCGGGTCGTTCTTCACGTGGAAGTGTTCAGTTCTCAGGGCAAAAGTGCAGATGTCCGATTCGGCTGTGGATCAGAGTGGATAAGAGAGATTAGTCTTGGGGTAGTTGAGAAAGTTCGGGGGTTGTGTAGGTGGAAGTGTTGAGTTAAAGTTGGGGGTGGGGAGGTTGGAATTCGATGGTGTGAACGTTTGAGGGGTTTGATGCTATTATGAATAGGTGAGTGTGTTTGTGAGTGTGTCTATTATTTAAGTCACAGCAATTGCAATATAATATAAGAAAGTCTTTTCAATCATCATATAAATCGAGTAAATTAATAATTTTTAATATATCTTAGTGCTCAATGTATCTATTTATTCTGGTTAAAAAAACTTTCATAGGGCTAGTAAATAAAATAAAATTTATTATAAAAATAAATAATTTTCCTACACACTATTTTATACAAATTCTCTTACAACTCTGTACTACTTTAAACAAGGAATTCTTTTGTAATTCCAAATCAATTCCGCTAAAAGCTTGACCAAAAACAAACAAACAAACACGCAAAAAAATCGAATGCAAAACCATTCTTACGAAATAACGAAGCACCGCAACGGCCGCGCGTTTCTATATACCATCGTCCCAAAAGTGGTTAGCGCCCGACTAGAGCGCGAAAAAATAAAACGCGCTTCGTTTCGAAGCGATTTTTCGTCACTCGCGCGCCGATCGTTGTTTACATCAATTAAAGCCAGTTTTAATTGCCAGGCTGGGCCCTCCCTTTATTATATCCGGCGGCTTAAAAGCGCGCCGCAAACGCGACAATGGATTTTCGCTCTCGCTCCGCCACGCTCGCTTTTATTTTCTCTTTCGCTATGTACAGTCCGTGCTCCGTTTCTCTCCACGGCTTCTTTTTTCGTCGTTATTTCATCTCGCTTTATCTTCACTGCCAGTTGCATTGTCTTTGTTCGCCTCTCTCCGCGCTTGAAGGTCTCTCTTGGGCTTCTCCTTTTTTTTCCTCTCCCTATCTTCTTCATCTTCATTACTTCCTCTCTCCTTTATGCCGCTTGTTATTCGCCGTTTCTTGCTCTCTTCCAGGCTCCGTGTACATACATAACTTTCTTCGTTTAATATCTGCCGAGTTCTCTGATACTGCAGCTTTCTTCTCGTCTCCTCGGCGCGGGCGTCTGTACTCGACGATTTAATTCCTTCGGTTTTTTTCTGTTTTTATGACACCTTGTCCTTATCTTTTATTGCCCGGGGGATAAGGCATTTATTACAGTTCATTTGGATTTTTATTAATCGCGCCTCTCTCTTGTAGCTTTCAACATTTTTCCTCTTCACGCTAACGCGATTATCGCGGTATTTGCATTGACGTGGACGCCAGTATTAAAAATACTTTTTCGTTTACGAGAAAGCGCAAAATGTTTTTCTTCTCTATGAACTTTTTCATTGATTAGGGTATGAAAAATTTTGTTTGTTTAAAGCATTTGGTAAAACGAATTAATTCATTTTTAATTTTACGTATTTTAATAGATTTTTTCATCTTAGAATAAAAGAAATTGCATAACACTGACCTAATGCAAGAAAGGGCAAAGTCAAAATTTCTGACCGGCGAAATAATTTTTTTATTTACCAAACAATTTGTACATAAGCTGAATTTCGTTCATTATCAAAATAACAATGATAAAACTTTAAAGCTCATTATCGCACTTTAATTTGTACATACTGATCTTATATATCAATTTAAACTTAAAAATTATAAATTATAATCTATTTTATGAATCGTAATTTCTCGAAAACCCGATAAAGTGACTTGAGTGACTTGACAAAGTAGCGACAGATATGATTACAGATAGGAAATCAATGACACACTTTAAAGTAGATTTGATTAGAAACTTTTATTACCAAATTTCAAACTTATCAAGAAAAAAAATATGTATAAAATTGATATTACCATGCTTCGGTAAATGGAAAATTATTTACGGCTATCAGACTTTACACTAAAGTTTTCCATCTATATAAAAACTGCATATTTACCAAATTAAGTTATTTGTTTAAAGATGAAAATTATTATTTTAGCTTATAAAATTTTCTGTAAGTGTGGTAAGTTAACATTTTTAAAGTTTTTTTTTTAGTTCATGACAGTTTTATTAACAAAAATTTTTTTAAAAACTTTTATAATTGGTCAATCTTTTTCTTATATTTTACAAATTAAAATTATTATATTATACGGGCTTCTCAAATAGAAAATAAAATTAATTAAGGTAAAGTTGGAAAGATTAGGTCAAACTGTCAATTTTTTTATTTGAGAAATGCGCGAATCCATGACATGTATTTCAAACCATTTAATAATCAAGCGCAAAGAAAAAAATTTTACAAAAATCACATGGCAACTTCCAAATGATCCTCATTGTTACAAATCATCAACGCGCTTCAACCTTTAACTAAATTATCCATCCACACTTCCACGTTAACAAAATTTCTCCACCCAGTCCTCCCACATTTCGCATATCTCATAAACACACCAAGCTCACCCTCCTGCCCTTTCCACGTTACGTCTCCATTTCGCTCGGCCATTACCCAGCCTCTCCCTCATTGTCCCCCTCGCTCTCTTTTTTGCGCCTTGTTTTTCTTCACTATACATCACGCATTATGTGACCTTTTAATCGGCAACGCGCATGTAAAATTGCGCCGAGGGGTTAAGGCGCGCGATGTATATACCCGAGAGTGCTTCGAGTCTTCGATGAGGGTGTGCGCTCGCGTGGGTGACGCGAGGGAGGAGACACGATCGTAAATCGTCATTATTCCAGCCCCTGCAACGCGTCTGCTCCCTCTTCCGAATTGCGATCTCTTCCGCAATTCCGCTGATGCGTTTCGCCCGTTATATGTCCTTTTTCTCTCGCCCCCAGTATGCCGACGAATGCGTGTGTGGGGTGGGGTGGGGTGAGAGAAAAAGAAATCTTCTGATCGCTTTAACGCTGTTTTATGGAATTTAAATTGAGTTTAGAGCGGGGGTGTGGGGATATGGGATGTATGGTTTCATGTTTGGATTATTAAAAATTCCAGGGTGATGAGCGCGAGTTGTGGCTGGGAGAACATTTTGTGGACTGGATTCCAGCGGTGGTGCAGATATTTTTAATAATTTTTAACAAGAATTTAATGGTAGATTAAAAACGATGCACTACTGGGGAAAGGCGTTATGAGTATGTTTTTCCTCGATTCGAAAACGAAACTAGATTTGTGCGCACTATAGACTGGTCAGCCCTTTCACTCCCTAATTCAAAGTTTCCAAAATACTTTTCCACAACACACTATTAGCTAAAAAAATAACTAATATTTAATTCAACCTCTCCCTCATTTTCCTCCTCCTAGTACAAAGCGAACCGCGCACGAACCTGTTGCCTCGCGTGAAAAATGATCTATCAGACCTCAGTCGCGTCGGCGGCTTCATCACAGAGCTCCTTCCCTCTCCTCCTCTCTTTCTCCATTCTCTCTCAGTGCAATTCCGCTCTCCTCTTTCTCTCCCGATCATAAACCCCGCTTTGCCACGCCGCCTATGAAAATCAGGGGGTTAATAGGTTACCGGCCTCAGGATTCCATCCTTGCACCCAAGACCGCGCAAAAATCCTTTTTGCACGTTATTACCGATCCAGCAGCGCTCGAAGGGGTAACGCTCCAACGCTCGCGGTCGTTAGACCGGAGCTTGGGTGGGTTGCCTTTTTTACAGACGCCGGCAAGTGGGAGTTGCGAGTCAAGGCCAGCCCAGCCAAGGACAAGCCGCGCGCGCGCGCGCGCTGCAAGAAAGAGCGGGCATATAAACCGCGGCTCTTCTAACGCAACCAACTCTATCTACCTGCCACTTGGTCGTTTCTGTTGAATGGGAGACGAGGCTTTCTTCGTGCTTTTTCTTTTTGTTTGGGTGGCTGGGTTTGGTGATATGGGCTTGGTCCGAGGTGTATTCACTTGGTGAGTGTGGTGATGTGGGGAGTTTTTCTTTTCGAGGGGCGTTGAGATTTTGATTCAAGGATGTGGGTGAGTGGAGACGGGTTCTTGACTTTTGAGACGATGAAGGAGTTTTGTACGGTTGATCGTTCCTTGGTGATCCACTGTCGCGATTCATCATCATCATTGTCGCTTTTCACCAGTCATGATGATCGATCTTCGGCTGGCTCATTAAAGTTGCTCGGAAACATTTAATTCAGCTCGATCACAATTGACGATCAGTTTAGAAATGCTGTGTGTTGATTCTCGCTTGAGTGTGGTGTTTTGCTGGCTATTGAGTGTAACGAAGCGAGAAATATGCCTTTGTAATCTAATAATTGTGTAGTGCTTCAAAACTACTTTGCTATTGTGGTGAAACTTACAATAAAGTTATGATACCTGTTATTAAATTCAAATTACAACAAAATCTATTTAAATTAAACGTTCTGCAACTGAAAAACTCTCTAAAGCACCTCAAAAGCATGTTTATTGTACGTTTAGACCAGCCGAATAAACTTCTAAGCCCTTTCATCCAAACAACCCGTGCATATCCAATTTCTCTTAATCCTCATGGTTTTTAAACCTATCTCAAACCAACCAACAAAAGAACTATACCATTCACAACGCAAAGAGTTACTCTCTTCTACAACTCCAACACATACACACAAGCAACTCTCTCAGTTCTCGATATTGAAACAGAACCGATTCGAGCCTACGGGAGGTCCCCACACTCATACATACACTCCCACAGGCATCTCTCTTCTGCAAAGTCATTCTCTCTCCTTCCATTTCTTTCGTACACACTCGCACACTCACACACAAACTCTCGGCCTCTATTATTTTTTTCTCCTCTCCGCATTCCCCTGCCGTACGTGTCTCGGCGAGCCGAAACAATGAAAACTGCGCGCGCTCGTGCGCGCGGCCCGATAAACTCGGAAGTTCGACCCTCGATCTCTCTCCCTCTTCTGTGTTCCTGGCCCCGGAGTCACGTCTTTTTTTGCGCTCGCACAAAACGCGCGCGCGCCTCGCCTCTCATTCTCGTTTCAATTTGCCTTTTTCTCTTCTTCCAGCGTTCACGCGCGCATATAAGAGAGAGAGAGAAAGATCGCTGAGGGCTCGCGGACTCGTTCCACGATCTACCGTAACCGCATTCCTAACCTCAACCCTTCCCCGTTTTCGGTCCTCTTCGTTTTTCGTTTTACGGCCCCGTGGCCTGCTGCTGCGGAGCTTGGATTTTAGAGTCGTTAAGCTCCGTGTCTTTCGCTTTCTTTCTCTCTCTGTTCCTCTGGATAATGAATTTGAAATAATTTTAGACTCTTTGATGGTGTGTGCGAGGCATGGGAAAGAGCGCGAGAAAATTTTTATCGCCGTGCCCTTTTGCGAGTTTTACTGTTAATTGGCGCGAAGAACGGACACTCTGCGGTCTCTCGAGCCGAGGCTGGCCTATCTCGCTTTCAGCGGCCCCAAGACCGCAGGGGTATTTTTTTATGTGCTTGCGGGTTTTGAGAAATTTGGATTTGGAAAAAAGAGAAGAGTGAATAAGAAGAATGTGTGGTAATGCTTCTGGGAAGGAGTTTATTTTAGAAGCCCTGGCTGGGTCATTTGCGAAGCTTACTTCAGTGAAACTTACTTTCAAAAAGTTTTATAATGCATATTAGCATGTAAGAAACTATTATTAACGTCTTTATGCAGCAGCTAAACACAAAGAGAGCAAAAGACACCAACCACAAAAAAAAAATAATGACTCAATCCCCAAAACTATTACGCACGCCGTTAAACGCCAACACCCCCGCATAATCCATATTATATCCACATAGATTCCTCGCAAGGCCGCGTACGCCTGCGCAATCCCTCCAGGATATTTATAAGCAAAAGAGAACCCAGTGTAACCAAAGCACTTACACAGCGGTACAGCAACTCTCCCTCTCTCTCTCTATCCATCCTCTCCCCTGTCTTATCAAGATTCACGCGCCGCCGAGCGACGTAGGTGGCAAGCTAGCGCTTGGACTTTTGTTATCAAGCCGCAGCGTTTCTCCTTTCGCGAAGAGCGCGTGTATAATGCGCTTTCGTCCCAGAGAGAGGAAAAGAGTCCGCTCGTTGACCTTTTTTTTTTTATTATTATGCAAGTCGCGCTGTTTATTATGCCGCGCGGTTTTAGCTGAGCGCGAGCGAGCGCATGCAAAAAAGCGCTATTTGAGCGCTCGCGGCTCTGATTTTATCGAGCGCGCGAGAAGCCTTTCCAGTTATTCAGGTTCTGAGCGCGTAAGAGAGTGGGTTTGTGTGTGTACGTGTGCTTTTCTTAGGATTAGTTTCTTTGCGCTCTTAATTGGTATCGATATTTGTGTGTACGACTGTCTCCGCGAGCGGAGATTGTGTGTTGTGAGTGCCGAGATTTTCGAGCGGGAAAAACGGAGCTCGTTAGGGTTTTATCGTGGATTGTTGGTTGTAAAATTTAAAATAGTAGATTTGTTTTATGCAAGCGAGTATCTAGATGAAAAATAACATTTCCCAATCAATTTTAATTTCTTACTTAAGGAAAAGTATAGCTTTGATGTATCAATTACGTATACATATTAATTTCAAGTTCATCACTACTCTCTTCTAAAAAAAATTTCAATCGTAGATCTGCACGCGTCCATAGCCCTCGCACCACCCTTAAATCGAAGCCCCAGCGCTTCAGCGCTCTTCTCCTCTCACAAAAGCCGATCGAGCCTCATAAATCCCGCCATCTGGCCTCGCGCTCACTTGCGCGCATATTTTTTGAGAAAAGCCTTTAATTTCCAAACCCCTAGCTACAGGGGAACGATTCACGCGCGGGGAAAACCGAAAGTTCAGATCTAGAAAGAGGGTCAACCGCTCCTCAAAGCCGCGCGCTAACCGTACCCCCGCTGGGGTGCGCGCATTTATGCCTCGTTAAAAGTTCGTGCGTGCGGAGAGAAAGAGAGAGATTCCGACGAAATCGTAAAATCAGGCCATTGTCGACGTGTGAACACGCGGAAGTGAGGAACCGCCGCGTCGCTCGCTTATATATGTATAAACGAGCGATCTTTGAAAAAGTCGCTCTGTTGTGGCGGAGCCCGCGAGTGTAAGTACGTATACGTGACCGCGCGATGATTAAAAAGATGGCGAAACCCGATACACGTCGGGCACAGAGTTACACCCTTTATGGGGCTTTTTTACGAGCGCCCGCTCGGATTCGTGTAAACAGCTCGTTCCGAAATCAACGGCCGGATTAACATGTGAAAAGGAGGCTGGAGGAGCTTGTGAATCATTCGGGAGAGTGTATAGACCGTGTTTGCTTTGCCGATTTATATTTCGTTGCGAGCTGAGTGTTATTCAACGTTTTGAGCTGATTCGTTCAAGAGCGTGGAACGCTTTTTTAGGATGGAAAATGAGTAATGGATATTCGAGAGTTCTTTGAATGCTCAAATTATGCTGGTACTTATGTAGTACCTAGAAAAGCCTAAGACTCTTTCAACGAAGAGTACTATTAATTTTTTCCTCTCAGTTAAGAGTTATATACTACTTCTTATGAAGACATACTTCTATTTTCTCGTTAAAAAAAAAGAGCAGTCCGACTCCAACTACATCCCGACCAACTCCATATCTTTCCCTCCGGAATGAACCTTCCTTCGTCAATTGAACGTTCAAAGCCAATCTAAGCATATCTCGATTCATACACGTCCGTCTCGTCTAACAAAGACAGGCTCGTCGACTCTCGCCCTTCTCTCCGTCCACATGCATAGACACACGCGCGGCAGTCGCGCGATGCTGCATGTCTCGGCTGTACATTGACCTCCGATTGTGTCTCCTTTATGATCCTGAATGCCCATAGCGTAGGCCTAGAACGTGAGCGCAGTATACGCGCAAAACTCTGGACAATGCTGGCATCGCAGACGTATCGCGGTGTCTGCGTTTGAGGGTATACCGGAAGAGACGACCCCTTAACAGTCGGTGAAAATCGATGGATCGATTTTGGGCGAGTTTTCGGGTGGACGCTGTTGTATTGGTTTTCGTTGCTGGATAAAAGTTGGCAGGAAACGAATGGGAATTGAAGGTTTATTGTATGGGCGGGTTCTGATTGTTATTGGAAAATAGGCGTTGATTGATGGTGACTAATGCATTGTGCGATGGAATATTTAATTGTGAGTTTCGTTGTGTTATTCGGAAAATAATTATAAATGTATGGAGGTTTATGTACGTTGATATTAACTTACTTTTGTCCAAATTTCACCATTCGCGACCATAAAATAACTATTTTTGACCATTTTCTATCTTATAAACCATTAACTGGCTATTAAATGACTATTAAATGGAATCATTTCTGCCAGGTTAGAGGATTGCAAAATATCTTCTACTTTCATTACGTATACATTATCGTATCACTTAACCCATTCACAAAAGCATAAAAAGCATTGCTGTAATATAAGGATCAAAACATAGTCCCAAGTGCAAAATGAGTTTCCCAACCTCGTCAATCAAATCACATCACCTCCAATTCTGACACTAATCATTTTCCGCTTCGACTCCAACCGTTCAATCGCTTACGATTTCTCCCAGAAAAACAAGTTTCCTCAATCCTAAAACGCCCGCAAACCTTCCATCAGCATCACATTAATCCTCGCTCGAAGCTTTCATTGCTCTCAATATCAATAACCCCCCACGCCTTCCTTACATGATCACCGACCAATAACAGAAAGCAAGGACCATCAATTCAGCTACTCCCTTTTTCCGCTTATCTCGCCAGCCGAATGTCCATGTCCGTGGCTTATTGCTCTCATTAACGGCGCGAAACGAACGGTTCTCGCGCGATACACTTCTGCAGTCTCGGTCTCTCTCGACTACTTCGCGGTGTACGTGACTATCCGGCGGTGCGCGACCGCGTATACGCGCGGTTATCTGATTAGCGCGCCGCGCGCCACTGCTAAGATCGCCTGGTGAGCGGCTTCTCTTTCTAACGGTCGTTCAATCGCGGGGGATCGGGTATCCCATTATGCCAGACGAGCCGAGTTGGTCTGGTTTTCTGGGATGGTGTGAGATGATGGGTTTTGTTTTAGGGGTTTTTGGGTTTGTGGGGGAGAGGTGGGAGGTGTGACGGTGAGGGAAAGTACGTGGGGTTTCGCGGTGTTGAAAAACGGGAATGTTGTATATTGAAGTGATGCAGTGTATATTCATTATTCATTAGATGTTTATTAAAATATGTTCATAATAATGCTTCGATTAAATTATGTTAATTTTTATAATTCTTATATGAAAGGTACTGTCGGCTTTCTTTGATGAGCATAAAGAATAATCAGATGAATCAAAGATCATCATTGATTAAAAGATGACTTTTTTTCTTACGTTACGTTATCAGTTCGGAAGATGATGGAGCAGTTAATTAGAATTTCAATGAGGCATGAGCCTGAGACAAAAGAAAATGAAATAAAAAATAAAATTTTAATGAATAATATATACAATTTATTATTATACAATACAATGTACTAAAGCTTGAAAACACCAATATTTCATTTATAACGAAATCACTCGATTATTATTTTACTCGCACATAAATAATCAAGAAAATAAATGACTTCCTTTGAAATAAAAAATCGCAAAGTCCAGATATAACAAACACATCGCGCATTCTCATAGCGATGATTCACAAAGCGAGCCGCGGCGGCGTAGAACAAAATAATTGAAAAAATTCCTGATCAATCACAAACTTAACAGAACACATCAGCCCGCTATTCCTCAGCACATTAAAACAAAGCCAGACGCAATTCATCAAACCTATCCCCGGCGCAGTGACTAAAATAATACACTTCGTTAAAACCGCGCTCTCCCGCGTGTCGATTTTTATACCAGCTCAATACGCTCGATCTCCGCGCGCCGCTATCTCCTCGGGGCGTATCGCAAATATACATATACATATGCTTTAAACTGGGCGATAATCGCTTCTCCTCCTCCGCGGTAAACAATAAAGCAAGAGAGAGAGAGGCGGTAGGAAACGCATTCCGTCATTAGCTCTCGTTGCTCGGCTAATTGAAGATAAAAGGCCTCGCGCGCATGCGTCCTTCTCTCGTGTGTGAATTAGCATCGTGGCTCCGTAATTCGCTCCCCTGTGTTTAATTGCGAGGTCGGATGAACGAGCGAGCACGCGGAGCTATTGGTTGCAGGCGGACCGCGATATTTTGACTATCTTGAGGATGGATGGAGCTTTTGGGAGATTTATGTTATGAGGTGATTGTGATTGTTGTACTTTGGGATGCGTTGGCTGATTTAATTGTTTTTTTAAGAAGGTGATTGGCACGGTTGGGGTATAATGAAGAAGATAAGGTGAAGGTTTTTGAGATTTAAATGAATGTCATTTTGAGTGTACTTGGTTTTTGTGGAATGATAGTTGATACCGGCTGTCAATTAAATAAATTTATCAATTTTTGAAATTTACAGTAATTTATTATTTTAATAATTTTTTATTTCTTAACGTAAATCCCCCATTTGTTAGTATGACGTGAACGGACAGAACCTTCATAGTTTTTTTAATTGTATTAAAAACATTTTTCATTTTTAATGTATCGTTCCTTTTTTACTCAAATTTCCCAAGAGAATTTCCACGTGATATCTATTTCACGAAGGCAGTTTTCTTTCCCGTGTATTATATAAACCGTGCAAATAATGGATACGTCAACTTGATTTTTATAAGGCTTGACACGTGAGTTTATACTTGTCAAAATATCATCGATACTAAGTTTTGCACTAAATATTTTTAATACTGTTTTACAAGTTTTCATTTGAATTTTTTAAAATGTATTATTGTATTTAAATTCATTGATAATAAATTAAATCCTCGAAAAAGTATTTATCAACAAAATATATCCAATCATTAATTATAAAATTATTCAACTATAAACTCTGTATAAGTAATTAATTTCAAGAACACTGACTTACCATAATAATAATTAAAAAAGTTCAGTATTACGTATATCACATCCTCATTAATAACTCTAAAATTCTCTACAAAATATCTATTACGCAACCGAATTACTTCTCACTTCTCTTATACACCCATTATAATTATACTGCACCACGCCACAATCCCGCGAGTCAACGGACTCGAGAAAATCCATCTCTGCTTCGTATAATTATACGCGCGGTTTTCGCTTTTTTAAGCTCTCGGAAAACGCGTGGTAGTTTGATTGACGCGACGAGACGAATAAGCACTGATTTTTCTTCGGGCAGCTGACAGCTGCAATTATGATGATTCCAGCTTGTGACAGCGTCGACAGAGTTTGTTTTTCATTTTTTCTTTTGTGTTTTTGCGTTTGACGTTTTTTGAGAAGAATTTTTCTCTTTTTATATGATGTAAATTTTCGTTATTTAAGTGATTTATAAAGTCATTTGATTTCGATTTAATAATATATCTAATCTGATTCAATTGTATACTCAAACTATTTATTATCGAACAATTTATTATCATTAATGTCTAATAACAAATTTCGACCTCACGATAACACAAATTTTCAAATAAATAATTACAATCCCTGTTATCAAGCAGACATTATGTAATGTAAACAAGGAATTCAGACAAAAACATCTTAATTTTCGCGGCTCATTAGTTCTTCCCATTCTGTTTCTCTCCGGTTCCCCGGCATCCCGTTGTTTATTTCCTCCCTTATCTCCTCGCTTTCTCCTATCAAGTGGCATGTATATAAACACGCTTGAATAATTCATGTGTAATTTGCGTACTGCGCGTCAAATCGCTCGTCGTGCAACACTGCAGGTGGCGCCCAAACTGGTTTCCCTATTTCCGTATTTCGTCAAATATTTCTGGCTTTACTGATGAAAGTGTCAACTCAAACAATATCATGAATTTACGTACTATAAGTAGAATTTCAGTAAATAATTGAATTACACTTTCAATAAACGTAAAACTACAAAGATTTTTTTATGAATAGAAATAGCACAATATCTCACCAGTTCGCAAAAACGTTATAAATTTTTTACGGGCTAAAATTGTTTTATTCAAAATCTCAATCGAAAAAATATACAACGTCAGGCGCATTGTATCTACGTGCATCCAGGCATTGCATACGCATCTAACGAATGGAGCGCGAGTTCCGCACGCTGTCGCTATTGTGCGTCGGGGCCGCTCGTCAAACTGGTTTTCTAACGGACGCCTTTATTTCATTTTCGGGGAGAGAGTCAACGACATCTCGCTGCGTTGGCGCAACGTGATTATTCACCTGGGCTCGTGAAAAGAACGAATTTTAGCGCAGTTGTGCCTGCAACCGGCTAACGCTAGACTATTATTAATAAACAGTGTTATTTTTAGATTTTTATTCCTTTTATAGAATATTGTTATTTGTAGAAAGAAGTGAGAGTCTATAATTTGATGATTGTTTTTAAAATGACTTTCAAATGAACATTTACTTTCATTACATCATTATCTGTAGATAAGCACCTTTCGAGTAGATTACTTTAAATAGCGTCTATAAAATTTTATGTTCAATTCATGATTTTTTTCTTACCAATTCTTTCAATATTTACATTCTTATATATCTAATAAGCGTAGAAGAAAAAACCCGTATACCTCATGTTTCCTTTTATAGCATGGGATTCTCCCATTTAGAGTGATTCAAAAGTGCAAATCATTTCTGATTATTTAACCAGCGTAGAAGAAGAGACTCGACCGGTAAAAACTATTTTAGGTATACGAAGATGACGGACAGAACATCGTTGAAATTTAGTCCAGTAATGATCTTCACAAGCATATCGTTGTGATGGTAAAAGGCAATTTTTGACAATGAATAATCATAATTTGATGAACCGAACGATTACGCTGTGCCTTTCATCTTCTGACATCCACATTGTTGCTGGATGATCTTTCATAAATACTCCGAAATTCAATATACCATATTCAATTTATGCATAGATCCAGATTGGATAAAGAATTTTCCATAAAGCTACCTGAGCTTCAGCATAAAGATCAATCTAATTCACATCAACACATATTACAGAAACCTGTTTACGTCCAGCTCCCACATCAAACCACAAAGCACCAAATTCAAAATTTCCAAAAACCCTCCATCATCAAAACCACCCACCCACGCATCGACGCGCTTTTAATCAACTCCATTCACGAGTGCGTCTACATCCCACTATGAAACACTGTATGCATACTACCCAGAAAACAATGAGCCCTCCTCGCGGCCTTATCTCTCCCGGTGCGCGGGCGCGAGTTTTGGAGAGCGGAAAAGCCGCACATACCTCGATGGCTATCGAGCCGAGCAGAAGGATCGATCCCCTGTCTATCGCCAGCCGATAAAACACGTCGGTCACTCTCGAGTTTCCCCGTGCGCTAGGCAACCGCGGGACTGGAGCCGTATTGTGATCGAGTGCGCGACTTCGCTCGACCTTATCGCGCCACACTTTTCATCCCTTTTTATTTTGCCGATAGTGGGAGAGGGAGGGACTTTGGCAAAGTGAAAATTGATGGGAGAGTATTAGATGGTGAGTTGGATTTGATGCGGTGGGAGATTGATTGGATTTATTTTGCTTGTTTGGTTTTGGACTTTCGATTGGTGTAGGTGTGGTTTATTACTCTTTGTTTGTTGATTGCGAATGGGTGGTTTTGAGAAAGGCATTTTTAATTGTGAAAATGCATTATTTATCTCTTTTTATGTTTCATCACTGTAGTGATTTTAAAGATTAACACATTTTGTAAAAAAAGCTTAAAATTGTGAAAATTAATTACACAAATGTCATATATTAATTATTAATTCGTACTTGATAAGTCACTTGATACGTCCGTAACTTACTAGTTACTTGATAAGTCTGCTATATTTAAACTCCCGTGTCTTATGAATTATTAAGTAATCCACTTTTATAATGTAGACGGAAAATAAAAAAATAACCTTGAATAACAGCGTACATAGTCGCACGCGCGTTACGTCTAAAGTTTTTCCAGCAGTTTTTTATCACCTCTTCTAATTGAACTTGAAATCGAGACCTTGATCTCTCGTTCCCCCGACACCTAACCCATCATACAAAAATTCTTTATAAAAAAGAAAGGAAAAGCCGCTATTCCCTTCTCACGCGAGTGACGACGCCAATTAGTAGCCGTGAAATGTGTCTTTCCCTTGCACAGCCTAGAAAAACGGGAAGAATCGCTTCCTTTTGATATCGCCCGACACACGCAGAAACTTAATATAATAGCCGGTAAACGTGATATACGACCTTGCAGATCTGCAAGATAAGACGCGTATCGCTCGCGTCGACTAATGATTCGCCCGGTGAAAATCGACTTCAGTCATATGTATAGCTGCTCTCGCGTATTCGTTTTGTCGGATGCGGATGTAATTTACGGTTTTATCGTCGAGCATTGGTGGCTTGTCGTTGCCGGATCTTCGAAAAATGCCTGACGCGGTAGATGGATATCTCTTGAGTTTGTAGCTCCGAATAAGGAAGCACAACGCTGAACGCGCTGCCCCGCTGGACGGGAAATGACAAATTATTATATACGCTAGGGTAGGGCCGTTGGAGTGATTTTACACGATAAGAATTGTTTCTCGTGAATTTAATAAGCGGCTGCGGGTTTTGGCTTTGAAGGTGCGTGGTAAGCAGGCTTGATAATTGTTGTTCTGGTGTTTTTTAAATTTCTATACATATAGTGTTATATTGTTAGATAGTATGTATTGTTACGTTATATTTGGTTTGCTTTTGAGTATGAAAATGAAAATGAAATGTAGTGTAAAAAATATAAATCTGTGACTGTATATATTTATTGAATTTCTTGCTGTGCGGAAATTATGTCTATACATCACATCATAAATCACGAAATATTACAACGTAAGAATTTTGTCTTTTCATTTTCAGGCGTCGAAATTTTTCAACAAAATTTCCCTTGCCAAGAATCTCAAACCCCTTTATCACCACCCTCTACAAAAAAAGCCATTACAAACTATCCTTCCAACAATCGTCCTGCAAACTACACTCCGCACCATCTCAATTAACTGCCATACCTCCAAGAAGTCCTAAACAAGCCGGCTGGCCTCGTTTCCACGAGATTAAATCCCAAAATCGTAATGTCAGCGCGCAGCTCGTTTCGCAGCACAATGCAGCGCATTTGACAGGGCGCAAAAAAAAGCGCTGCACAGAGTCGTCCGCGCGCCGCTGCAGTGAATCCGCAAAACGGCGAGCTTTAGCCAGTTTTTGCGTGAGATCGTGCCGCCAGGCCGCAGGCAACCGGCCAGCTTGCGCTGCTGCGGCCTGGCATAAGTATGAGCGAAGACGCGCGTTTGTATAGATATAGTAGCAGGCTGGAGGAGACAGCTTCTCTCTAGATACGAGCTCGCTGGGAAGGCGCGAAAAAAGTTGCGCGTAAGAGCGTCGACCCGCTGGGTGGAACGACCGACGGATGTACTCCAGGCGTTTGCCAGGATTTGGTGCTGCTGTGTTGAGATGGAGTCGAAGTGTAGAGTGGAAGGATGGACTGAATACTATGGTTTCATTTTTAGTTTTTAAGTTATACAATTGTAGGTTTTAACGTTGTATTAATAGATATTTATGTAAAAAGAGTATCTTGTTAGTGGCAATTGATATTTAATACTGGCTTGCGTTATTTTATTGCTCAATATCCGGCTGCCGGCAATCGCGTGCAAATCAAATTAAAACTATTTCAAGTACATCTAATTTACAAGCGTTAAGACCACTTAGCTGGACTTCTCAAGTCAGGCTTTTAGACTCGCCTCTCTCGCTGGTATCAATTTTCATCAGAGCGACTACCGCTTCACGCAACTCAAGCACCAAAAGACCATTCCTACACCACCGATTTTCGAAATAGCCTCTATGGAGTCGGTGCCGGCACATAGTGAATGCTCGAAATCGGATATTGGCTGTCTCGGTGCCGGATTAGGTATATGTATAGTAGTAACGTCGGGGCCAATTACATAGCGGCCGCGCGTGCGGGTAGCTTGCATCGGAGTTGCTGAGACTTTGACGGAACTTACACTGTCGCGTTGAATTGAGGGAGAGGGAGAAGCTCTTCCTTTTCTCGAGGGTCCCTTAACTACGGGCAAAGCGCTTTAACGATGATTGGCTTTTAGCTTCCGGGTGTGTATAGGGTCTGATGCTTATCCAGAGTGTGAAAGACTCGTCCTTCGCTCGATGTCTGATTAGGGTAGCTTTGGTGGTTTGATAGTGCATTGAGGCTGGTGACTGAACTTGGTTGGGGGAAGGGAAAATTCGATTTACCGGAGATGTAATTTTTGGTTTGTGCGGGGTTAGTGGTGGAATTTTCTGTGGTAATCTTTTCCTGTTCAAAGGTTGTCTGATTGGCATTTTTCTTTGTTACGAATCGAGTGACTTTGTAGTGAATCAACTTGCTCTCTTGATGTCTAATCAGGATATATTTAGTACCAGTAATTTTTTTAATTCAGAATTTTTTTTTAAAGTCTAAAAAAAAAAGAAAGACGTAGAGGTTCAAATATTGATTCAAACACGAAAAGCTATGAGCTCATGAGATACAAATTTCAATTTTTATGGTTTTATACACACATACAAATTGAGAAAAGTCTAATCATCAAAAAAACCCACACTGCCACTAACCCAAAAAAAATGTCCACATGCGTAATACTTCTCATTTCGCGTAATCTCTAATCCAACTCCCGCCGCACAAGTATATAAGAATCAAGCCTCTTTCCAATTCTCAGAATACTCTCGATTCTCCAACAACCTCGAGATAGCGCACATCATCAGTCACGCGTCCGCCGACAGACGTGTCATTTGGCGAAAAGAAAAAATTACAGAGACAGCACAGACATCCTCAATAAGCGCCGATCGGCGCAGTTAACATCAATGAACGGAAAGACTGGCGCATGCTGCGCGTGGATCTTGCCGAGATGTATATATGTATATTATACGTCAGCGCGCTGGGCACGTAAACGCGGAAGTGTCGGGTGACTTATACGCTGAGTGTGGGTTCGTGGCTTTGGTGGTTTTCTGCTTGCGCCACCGCAGGGAGCGCTTCGTTTTTCAACTTTAGCGCGCGTTCCTCGAGCCTCGATGTCTTTCTAGGCTCTGGTCTTTTATAGTTTGGCTTTTGGTTTGTTCAGTTTTTTCGATTGGGCTTGGGTGTTGGGTGGTAATGTAATATCTCTTGGTGGTATGTTATAATAAAATCTGCAAATTTAGCTATCTGGTTAATTTCATTATTATTTATTTATAAATTTGTTTTCCTCTTCTTCTGTTTTCTGAACCTTCGCATGTACCATCATTAATCAAACTTTCAAAAATTTATCAAGTTAAAGAATAAGTGAAACTTCTACATCTTGCTAAAGTACAATACGTATAAACTACTGTTTAATTACACAACAATAGTGTCTAAAAACAGAGTTAACTTACAGCCTATTTTTATAGCATTATGTGTATTTATTTCACTTTCGAACCACTATCTATCAAATATATCCAACAATGTAGTAGTGATTTTAGCATGAAATTCAAAATTAGGATAACTCAAAATTTAAGTGATACTGCCAGTTTAACTAAACTCTCCGGATGAACATGTCACTTCAAGTATCTTACAATACATTGTCCTCACCATAAAAGATGAAGTTAAACTCACTATCTTCCCCACAACTCCTTCATCCTCCCCATTAATTAAATCTTCCTCGATCCCCAACACATCCAAGACAAACCCTTCGCTCCGCCGTCAATCTTCCACTCCTCAACCAGTCCTCAAGCCTATCGACAAACACACTCGCAAACCTCCACGAGCTCGACTCTGTCTGCACCTCTTCCTCAGCTCCCATAGCTTCTGCGACCTCATCCATTTCAGCCGTCCCGTCCTTTCTTCTTTTTTTCAACTCGCTCGCGATTCTCCCCGGTTTATCTGTACCGCGAGTGTATATATGCAGACACACATGCCGCGCGCTGCCCTGCGCCTTATCCCGTCCGATCTTCCGCGATGTATATATATACGTACACACGTGGAAGTAGCGGAGAAAGGGCATTAAGAACCGCCGGTGCTCGTAAATTCACTTCGTCGCCGACAGCGAGATATGAGGATGCGCGCAAGTATACAGGGATAGCTATCGCGTAGATGTGTGTGTGGATGGTCGACCTGATCGTGCGCCTAAGTCGCGCTTGATTTAGAAGTCTATAGAGGGTGTATAGGAAGGCTAGTGGAATTCGCAATGGAATGTGGCTTTTCAAGAATTTTCTGATACTGTGGTTATGCCCATCGCAGTGGATATCTGGGTATTCTTACTATTAGACTGGATTTTAACTGTACTTAACTACAACTTCTTTTAAGAGATGGATCGTTTAATCAATTAATTCTAGTATCCACAAAAGAAATGTCATTTATATACACTTTTCAACACATTCTTATACCAAAAAAAAAATATAGTCTCACTTAACCTAAACCTCCTTCCATTTCCACACCTCCAGCGAAATTTCATCGGGCAAATTAGCCCGACCCACTTTCGCCACTTCAGCCCTCCATCTTCTAAATTAAACTAATTAAAACGCAATCCCGACTCTAGCGCTCGCAAAAACAGCCTTTCTTCTCCTCGGCAGCGGCGGCGTCCAGCGCATTGTTGTCGCGCTCGCGAAGCGTGAAGCCTCGGACGTTTCGACAGCTATACGCGCGCGAGTCCGCAGAAGGGAAAACTGGCAAGCCAGGTGTCAATTACGGCGCTCGCTACTCTGACAGATGCACAAGCTGGTCGTTGGCTTTTCGTTTTATTCCTACGTTTACTTTGGCGAGAGTAGAGCTTTGAGGATGTGCGCTGGTGATGAATGAGTTGGGAGTTTATTAAGACCGTTTCGTGTGCGGTGGATATACTCTGGGATGTGTTTAGAGTGTTTGAGGCTTGTTTTGAGATAGAGGGAAGTGGATTGTTAATTACTTGTTTGTTGTTTTCTAGGCGCTGGGGTATTTTGTTTATAAAGATATTTTTCTTTTGGCTGGTTTTTTAGTAATTTTATGTTCGAGTACGTTCGGTTAATGACAGGATAAGCGTGATGTCGTAATGTATGATGTAATAGTGTCGCCGGAAAACCATTGATACAAGCCACAATAAAATTGTTTTTACAACGTTCACAGCATTGAAAATAAAACAATATTCTCAGAATTTGAAATCGGCAAATCGGCCTGTAGATCGGCTAACTCGACATTTATATTTCATACAAAAATTTTTTACATCCTTTTCTTTCATGACTGAAGGGAAGAAGAATTGTGAATTCGTAATATTTGCCGCGCGTCGTAAATAATTCACTGTACGAGAACCGCATGCATAATGTATATTTTCTTGAATCATAAACTGTGAATCCTAAAATATTTATCGTCCGTTATAAGAGGCTCATAACGCTCTACAGTTGTATAAGCCCTTGGTCTATGCAATGCATAAAATGAAAGATATTTGAATGTTGTTATGGTTTGTTGTAAGCAGATGAAATATTTATCAATTCATCAACGCAAAATATTATTATTTTTATAAATTTTGTATGCTTTTATAATATTTTGTCTAGTCTTTCATAATTAAAAAAGGAATCTACTGATTTTAACAAGGTTTTTTTTAATAAAAGTACTCTTGAATATGATGAAAGAAAAAGTAATTAATGGCTACGAACTTTTGGTTAGGCACATTACGTTACCCATTGACCGAGATTTGTAGATTTGATGAGAAATTCAAATACGTACCTGAAACAGAAAAGAAAAGACAAAGGTTAGAACTAATGACAATTACTTTTTATCATTATATAACTTTATTAATAAAAAAATTTAATAATGATTCTTACATCTTAAATTAAAATTTAATTCTTTACACAATGTCAAGTGACAATGTATAAATAAGAAATAATATCTACAACAATATCAGGCTTTGTCGCCTTACAGTGTCCTTATCTGTTTATTCAACAAACAGAGAATACGAAACAAAAAATACCATCAGTTTACTCTACCACCTCCTCCCCCGCCTCCTATTATCAAACCCAATCTCACACTTCCAAAAAAAATGTCGATCATCACCTCCACAGTTCATTCCCCTCTTCGCACCTTCCGTTCTCACTTTCCTTCCCCAAACAAAAGCTCACCCCGCACGAATCCCTCGCCCTCCCCACATTCCCATTTACAAAAAAGGGGAAAAAAAGAGCACGCAGTCGAGAAGTAAGGAAAAAAAAAGGCAAAAGTCTTTTCCGACGCGTAAATCAGGCCGCGCTGGCGCATAAATAAATGACGGATCCCTCGCGTGCCTGGCGTTACTCGCGCTATCTCGCTCGCCTATTTACATAAACCAGTCACGTCTTGGCGCGGCGACTTGTTCAGAAAAACGCGCGCTCAACGCTGGGATGCTAGTAGCCTTTTGCGCTCGCTGTCTTTTTTCCTCCTCGTTTTTGCCGAGCCGAGTTTTTTTTAGTAAAGAGCGAGAGAGAGGGAGCTAGAACAAAGGAGAGGCAAAGTGGGCATTGTGTGTTCGGCGATTATCGGCAGAGGGCTGGATTAAGGGGATTACGCGAGCGAAGCTCTCGATTTGCTTCGCTAACGAGTCGAGCTGCGAGCGTTTAGGGATGGACCCTGTTGTTTGTTGGAGATTTTTCTTGCCCTCTGTGCTCGTGGAGTTTTCTTATGGTGTGAGCTTTTCGCTTAAGAAGATGAAATGTGTAAATCGTTTTCTTTTTGAATATCTTGATCCGTTGCCTAAAAATGGCATACTTCTCTATTTTATGATATTACAGATAATCTAAAACAACTCGATTTTGGATACGTCAACAAAAACAAATAAAATCCAATCCCAATTCATCATTCATTCATCCAGCACCACCGCAGCGACACTCAATTAACCCACGCATACAACAATCACCGCTGCCCTCGCATATTCATGAAGAAGCGCCCCCTACAAGAGCCACATACACGTGCTTATTAATCGTCGAAAAATCGCGCATCGTTACACTTCGCGCGCCCACCGGTTAGCTCACTCTATACTCCTCGCGATGAATAAAACATCCTTTGTATACGCGCGCTGCCCGATAGTCATCGTCGTATAAACGGCGAGCTGCCCATTCATGCTTCTTCGTATACGTATATAACGAGAGAGCCCCGATGTGTGTAACTGTACTATACGGAGAAGACGGAATACGAGAAGGAAGCTTGTTTTGACAGTTGTGCAGGAACGCGGCGAGAACGACGCTCTTTCATAATTCATGATGAGTATTTTTTGAGGGGGGGATGAGGGGAGGTTAGGAGATGAAAGTTTGATCGGGGAATGTATAAGGTGGAGGGGGAGTGGGGAAGTTTATGAAGATTGGTGTTTATTGGGATAGTTTGGTGAATAATTAAGTTTGAATTGAGATGGGAGCGCGAGTTCGACGATTGTATTGAGTGTCTTTGGGAGACGGTGCGCTTTGACAGGGTGGGTTGAATAAGTCATTGCGCGGGAATTGGATGTGTCGCTAAATGATATTTATAGCTTTTGAAATTTGTTAGGATGTTTTTGAATATTTATGTTCTTTTTTTTTATTGAATATTAGTAATTATTATGGTCGTGACTTTAAGATATACTTGATATGCGTACTGAAGTGTGCAATAAATAAACTAACTATAAGTACAACTATACTCTTGTTTTCTTGCTTCAAGTCAGTAGAGACTACTAATCAGTTACATTATTTATATGTGTAACAGACAGGTCTCCTCTTATAAATAGTAAAAATGCCGAATTCTCTGAATTTGAATTGTTATTTTATGATGCGTTTGAATTCGACTATTTTCATGTAGAATGCGAATGTAATGTAAAAAGACAGTCGAAAGTGGTTGCGATGCGC